>JAJLRB010002431.1:0-33034 GCA_020976825.1 Odocoileus hemionus | reverse complement strand
CCCTGGAGAAGGAAATGGCAACCCACTCCAGTTTTCTTGCCTGTGAAATCCCATAGACAGAGGAGCCTGTAGGTGTACAGTCCATGAGGTCGCAGAGTCGAACATGACTTAGTGACTGTACAACAACAACAAAAGTACATCTCCCATATTTTTTTTTTAAAGTATAATTTCCATTTTATTGTCTGTTCAGAGAAACCAATATTTCTTCAGTCTTTAAGGGGACTTGGATCCTTACATGGGCTTTGGTGGAGGACGTGGGGCAGCACCCGCAGGTCTAAATCGGGGTGGAGGTGTTCGGTCCTTCCGGGCTTCCTGAGAGCGATTCCTGACTACCTTGCTGTGAATGGCACAACTCACATAGTAATGCAGTTTCACATACAGCTTGGGAAGCACATAGGCGTCGAAAACACTCGCTTCGGAAATGTCCCTGACGGCTGCGGCCTCTACGATGTTTCAAATGACGAACTTCTTAATGGCCTTATTCTTGGGCACACATCGGGCACAGTTGGTGCAGCGAAATAGGCTGCACGTGGCCGCGGCCCTTTTTGGCGCAACCGTTGTTCCTTCTTTTCTTGGTCATCTTGGAAAGCGCGGAGGCGAGAGAGCAAAATATTGTAATGACTTTATTCAGGTATGATCTGGAATGACTTTATCCAGGTATGACGCAAATCAAATCCCTTACAATTATATAGTGGAAGTGACAAACAGATTCAAGGGATTAGATTTGATAGACACAGGGCCTGAAAAACTGTGGATGGAGGTTTGTGACATTGTACTGTGTCAAGACAGTTGCAGTGTCAAGGCAGTGATCAAGACAATCCCCAAGAAAAAAGAAATGCAAAAAAGGCAAAATGGTTGTCTGAGGAGGCTTTACAAACAGCTGTGGAAAGAAGAGAAGCAAAAGGCAAAGGATAAAAGGAAAGATATATCCATTTGAATGCAAGATTTCCAACGAATAGCAAGGCGAGATAAGAAAGTCTACCTCAGTGATCAATGTGAAGAAATAGAGGAAAAAATCAATAGACTGGGGAAACACTTAAAATCTCTTCAAGAAAATTAGAGATACCAAGGGGAAATTTTCATGCAAAGATGGGCACAAATAAAGGATAGAAACGATATAAAACCTAACAGAAGCAGAAGATACTAAGAAGAGGTCGCAACAATACACAGAACTATACAAAAAAGATCTTCATGACAAGACAATAACGATGGTGTGATCACTTACCTAGAGCCAGACTCCTGGAATGTGAAGTCAAGTGGGCCTTAGGAAGCATCACTATGAACAAAGATAGTAGAGGTGATGGAATTCCAGTTGAGCTATTTCAAACCCTAAAAGATGAGGCTGTGAAAGTGCCAGCAATATGCCAGCAAATTTGGAAAAACTCAGCAGTAGCCACAGGACTGGGAAAGGTCAGTTTTCATTCCAATGCCAAAGAGAGGCAATGCCAAAGAATGTTCAAGTTCAGTTCAGTCACTCAGTCGTGTCCAACTCTTTGCGACCCCATGAATCGCAGCACGCCAGGCCTCCCTGTCCATCACCAACTCCCGGAGTCTATCCAAACCCATGCCCATCGAGTTGGTGATGCCATCCAGCCATCTCACCCTTGTCATCCCCTTCTCCTACTGCCCCCAATTCCTCCCAGCATCAGGGTCTTTTTCAATGAGTCAACTCTTCACATGAGGTGGCCAAAGTACTGGAGTTTCAGCTTCAGCATCAGTCCTTCCAATGAACACCCAGGACTTATCTCCTCTAGGATGGACTGGTTGGATCTCCTTGCAGTGCAAGGGACTCTCAAGAGTCTTCTCCAACACACAGTTCAAAAGCATCACTTCTTCAGCACTCAGCTTTCTTCACAGTCCAACTCTCACATCCATACATGACCACTGGAAAAACCATAGCCTTGACCAGACGGACCTTTGTTGGCAAAGTAATGTCTCTGCTTTTTAATATGCTATCTAGGTTGGTCATAACTTTCCTTCCAAGGAGTAAGCATCTTTTAATTTCACAGCTGCAGTCACCATCTGCAGTATTTTGGAGCCCCCAAAAATAAAGTCTGACACTGTTTCCACTGTCTCCCCATCTATTTCCCATGAGGTGATGGGACCAGATGCCATGATCTTAGTTTTTTTTTGAATGCTGAGCTTTAAGCCAACTTTTTCACTTTCATCTTTCACTTTCATCAAGAGACTTTTTAGGTCCTCTTCATGTTCTGCTATAAGGGTGGTGTCATCTGCATATCTGAGGTTATGGATATTTCTCCTGGCAATCTTAATTCCAGCTTGTGCTTCTTCCAGCCCAAAGATTCTTCTCATGATGTACTCTGCATATAAGTTAAATTAAGCCCAGTGACAATATACATCTTGACGTACTCCTTTTCCTATTTGGAACCAGTCTGTTGTTCCATGTCCAGTTCTAAACTGTTGCTTGCTGACCTGTATACAGGTTTCTCAAGAGGCAGGTCAGGTGGTCTGGTATTCCCATCTCTTTCAGAATTTACCAAAGTTTATTGTGATCCAACAGTCAAAGGCTTTGGCGTAGTCAATAAAGTAGAAACAGATGTTTTTTTGGAACTCTCTTCTTGCTTTTTTGATGATCCAGCAGATATTGGCAATTTGATCTCTGGTTCCTCTGCCTTTTCTAAAACCAGCTTGAACATCTAGAAGTTCATGGTTCACGTATTGCTGAAGCCTGGCTTGGAGAATTTTGAGCATTACTTTACTAGCACGTGAGATGAGTGCAATTGTGTGGTAGTTTGAGCATTCTTTGGGATTGCCTTTCTTTGGGATTGAAATGAAAACCGACCTTTTCCAGTCCTATGGCCACTGCTCAGTTTTCCAAATTTGCTGGCATATTGAGTGCAACACTTTCACAGCATCATCTTTCAGGATTTGAAATTGCTCAACTGGAATTCCATCATCTCCACTAGCTTTGTTCATAGTGATGCTTTCTAAGGCCCACTTGACTTCACATTCCAAGATGTCTGGCTCTAGGTGAGTGATCACACCATTGTGATTATCTGGGTCATGAAATTTTTTTTGTACAGTTCTTCTGTGTATTCTTGCCACCTCTTCTTAATATCTTCTGCTTCTTTTAGATCCATACCATTTCTGTCCTTTATCGAACCCATCTTTGTGTGAAATGTTCCCTTGGTATCTCTAATTTTCTTGAAGAGATCTCTAGTCTTTCCCATTCTGTTGTTTTCCTCTATTTCTTTGCATTGATCACTGAGGAAGGCTTTCTTATCTCTCCTGGCTATTCTCTGGAACTCTGCATTCAAATGGGAATATCTTTCCTTTTCTCCTTTGCTTTTTGTTTCTCTTCTTTTCACAGCTATTTGTAAGGCCTCCTCAGACAACCATTTTGCTTTTTTGCATTTCTTTTCCATGGGGATGCTCTTGATCCCTGTCTCCTGGACAATGTCATGAACCTCTGTCCATAGTTCATCAGGCTGTCTGTCTATCAGATCTGATCCCTGAAATCTATTTCTCACTTCCACTGTATAGTCATAAGGGATTTGACTTAGGTCATACCTGAATGGTCTAGTGGTTTTCCCTACTCTCTTCAGTTTAAGTATGAATTTGGCAATAAGGAGTTCATGATCCGAGCCACAGTCAGCTCCTGGTCTTGTTTTTGCTGACTGTATAGAGCTTCTCCATCTTTGGCTGCAAAGAATATAATCAGTCTGATTTGGGTGTTGACCATCTGGTGATGTCCATGTGTAGAGTCTTCTCTTGTGTTGTTGGAAGAGGGTGCTTGCTATGACCAGTGCATTCTCTTGGCAAAACTCTATTAGCCTTTTCCCTGCTTCATTCTGTACCCCTCGTCCAAGGTAAGGAGCAGCGGCTGTTCTTTGCTGGAGCAGCCATGAAGAGATACCCCACGTCCAAGGTAAGAGAAACCCAAGTAAGACGGTAGGTGTTGCAAGAGGTCATCAGAGGGCAGACACACTAAAAACCACAATCACAGAAAACTAGCCAACTTGATCATAGGACCACAGTCTTGTCTTACTCAATGAAACTAAGCCATGCCATGTGGGGCCACCCAAGGCAGTTGTGTCATGGCGGAGAGGTCTGACAGAATGTGGTCCACTGGAGAAGGGAATGGCAAACCACTTCAGTATTCTTGCCTTGAGAACCCCATGAACAGTATGAGAAGGCAAAATGATAGGATACTGAAAGAGGAACTCCCCAGGTCAGGAGGTGCCCAATATGCTATTAGAGATCAGTGGAAAAAGAACTCCAGAAAGAATGAAGGGATGGAGCCAAAGCAAAAACAATACCCAGTTGTGGATGTGACCAGTGATAGAAGCAAGGTCTGATGCTGTAAAAGAGCAATACTGCATAGGAACCTGGAATGTTAGGTCCATGAATCAAGGCAAATTGGAAATGGTCAAACAGGAGATGGCAAGAGTGAATGTCGACATTCTAGGAATCAGCAAACTAAAATGGACTGGAATGGGTGAATTTAACTCAGATGACCATTATATCTACTACTGTGGGCAGGAACCCCTTAGAAGAAATGGAGTAGCCATCATGGTCAACAAGAGTCCAAAATGCAGTACTTGGATGCAATCTCAAAAATGACAGAATGATCTTTTTCAAGGCAAACCATTCAATATCACAGTAATCCAAGCCTATGTGCCAACCAGTAACGCTGAAGAAGCTGAAGTTGAATGATTCTATGCAGACCTACAAGACCTTTTAGAACTAACATCCAAAAAAGATGTCCTTTTCATTATAGGGGACTGGAATGCAAAAGAATGTTCAAACTACCACACAATTGCACTCATCTCACACATTAGCAAATTAATGCTCAAAATTCTCCAAGCCAGGCTTCAACAGTACATGAACCGTGAAAAATTCCAGATGTTCAAGATGGATTTAGAAAAGGCAGAGGAACCAGAGATCAAACTGCCAACATCTGTTGTATCATCAAAAAAGCAGCAGAGTTCCAGAAAAACATCTACTTCTGCTTTAGTGACTATGCCAAAGCCTTTGACTGTGTGGATCACAACAAACTGTGGAAAATTCTTCAAGTGATGGGAATGCCAGATCACCTGACCTGCCTCTTGAGAAACCTGTATGCAGGTCAAGAAGCAACAGTTAGAATGGAACATGGAACAACCGGTTGGTTCCAAATTGGGAAAAGAGTATGTCAAGGCTGTATATTGTCACCCTGCTTATTTAACTTATATGCAGAATACATCATGAGAAACGCTGGGCTGGATGAAGCACAAGCTGGAATCAAGATTGCCAGGAGAAATATCAATAACCTCAGATATGCAGATGACACCACCCTTATGGCAGAAAGCAAAGAAGAAGTAAATACTCTTGATGAAAGTGAAAGAGGAGAGTGAAAAAGTTGGCTTAAAGCGCAACATTCCAAAAACTAAGATCATGGCATCTGTTCCCATCACTTCACGGCAAATAGATGGGGAAACAGTGGCAACAGTGAGAGACTTTATTTTTCTGGGCTCCAAAATCACTTAAGATGGTGACTGCAGCCATGAAATTAAAAGATGGTTGCTCCTTGGGAGAAAAGCTATGACCAACCTAGACAGCATATTAAAAAGCAGAAACATTACTTTGCCAACATAGGTCCATCTAGTCAAAACAATGGTTTTTCCAGTAGTCATGCATGGATGTGAGAATTGGGCTATAAAGAAAGCACCAAAGAACTGATGCTTTTGAACTGTGGTGTTGGAGAAGACTCTTGAGAGCCACTTGGACAGCAAGATCAAACCAGTCCATCCTAAAGGAACTCAGTGCTGAATATTCATTGGAAGGACTGATGCTGAAGCTTAAAACTACAATACTTTGGCCAGCTGATGTGAAGAACTGACTCATTGTAAAAGACCCTGATGGGAGGAGCCAAGATGGTGGAGGAATAGGACGGGGAGACCCTTTCTCCCCTACAAATTCATCGAAAGAACATTTGAACCCTGAGCAAATTTCACAAAACAACTTCTGATCGCTAGCAGAGGACATCAGGCGCCCAGAAAAGCAGCCCATTGTCTTCAAAGGGAGGTAGGACAAAATATAAAAGATAAAAAGGGAAACAAAAGAGCTACGGACGGAGACCCGTCCCGGGAAGGGAGTCTTAATAGAGGAAGTTTCCAATCACCAGGAAACCCTCGCACTGGCGGGACTGGGGGAAGTTTTCGGCAATCTAACGGGGAGGAAAAATTAAATAAGGCCCACAGATTACGTGCCTAAAAGCAACTCCCAGCAGAAAAGTACCCCAGATGCCCGCACCCGCCAGCAACAAGCGGGGGTGGAACGGAGAGGAGCGGGCGGCATTGCTTAGGGTAAGGACCGGCCCGAAGACCCTGAGAGCAATCGGAGGGAGCTTTTTTTAAACGGTGGGACAAAATTAAGCGGCTGGAACACACTGCCTGCGGTTCGCAAAACAAAGGGACTGAGAAAGTCCAGAGAAGAGCCGGCCCATCCCCGCTGGAGGTAGGAGTCAGGGGGAAGGGGAAAAGGGCAAACTCAGCCCCTGAGAAGCCACCCCCTCCCACATTGCAAACAGGCCCCTGGTTCCTATCTAAAGACTTCCTGAGACCCGACTGGCAGCGTGCGCTGGGGTCGCGGAGGAGAAAAGCGCGCCGCACCCGGAGAGAGTGCACCCAAGCCTCTGGCTGCCTGGGCCGCTCAGGCCAGGAAAGGCACAAAACACAGGCGCAACCGAATCTGCGCCTTTGTGGAGTACCAGAAAACTGGAACCGCACTCAGCGCAGGGCCCGCTCCATATAGAGCAGCCGGGAGCCTGAGCAGTGTAGACGGGGAAAGCACTGACACCCGTGAGCGGGGCAAACCCAGTGTGGCCGGTGAGTGCTATCCACACACAGCGATATCTGTCTGTAGCGCTCCGCCCTCCCCGTAGCAGGACTAAACTGAACTAGCGAACCTAAATAAGAGATCACCTCCGCCCGCCTGTGTCAGGGCAGAAATTAGACACCTAAGAGAAGCCAAAATAAACAAAGGGAACCACTTCAGAAAGGACCGGTGCAACAGATTAAAATCCCTGAAGGTAACACCGACTACACCGGAAGGGGCCTATAGATATCTAGAAGTGTAAGCTGGAAAGAGGAGCTATCTGAAATTGAACTGAACCTACACTGACCGCAACAACTCCAGAGAAATTCCTAGATATATATGTTTGTTTTTTTTTTTTATTAAAAAAAAATTATATTTTTTTCTTTCCTTTTTTTTTAATTTTTCTCTTTTATTTTCTTTTAAAATTCCCTATTACTCCCCCATTACTCCTCAACTTTCATTTTCATATATTTAAACGATTTTTTTAATTAGGAAAAAAAAAAAATTTTTTTCTTTCCTTTTTTTTATTTTTTTATTTTTTCTCTTTTTATTTTATTTTAAAAATTCCCTATTACTCCCCCATTATTCCTCAACTTTCATTTTCATATATTTTTATGATTTTTTTAATTAAAAAAAAAATTTTTTTTTCTTTTTCTTGTTTTTCTCTTCTATTTCCTTTTAAAGTCCTCTAATACTCCTCTATTATTCCTTAATTTTCATTTTCATTTCACTATAACCTTGCCAAAAAAAAGAGAGAGAGAGAGAGAAACCCTATTTTTAAGCCAAACTTCATATACATTTCTAATTTTTTTGTGTTTTTGTTTTTGTTTTTAAATATTGTATTTCAAAGAGTCTAACCTCTACACTAGATTTTTAATCTTTGTTTTTCAGCATGTGATATAAATTTTGGACATTTAAGAATCCAATATTCAGTTCCCATTTCTATTCAGGAGTGTGGTGATTACTCTCCCACTTTTGACTCTCTGTTTTCTACCTCAGAACACCTCTATTTCCTCCTTTCCCCTTCTCTTCCCAATCCAATTCTGTGAATCTTTGTGGGTGTCTGGGCTACAGAGAACACTTTGGGAACAGATAACTGTGTAGATCTGTCTCTCTCCTCTTGAGTCCCCTTTTTCTCTTCCTGCTCACCTCTATCTCCTTCCTCCCTCTCCTATTCTTCATGTAACTCTGTGAATCTCTCTGGTTGTCTCTCACAGTGGAGAATCTTTTCACCATTAACCTAGAAGTTTTATTATCAGTGCTGTATAGTTGGAGAAGTCTTGAGACTATTGGAAGAATAAAACTGAAATCCAGAGGCAGGAGACTTAAGCCCAAAACCTGAGAAAACCAGAAAACTCCTGACTACACGGAACATTAAGGAATAATAGACCATCCAAAAGCCTCCAGACCTACACTAAAACCAACCACCACCCAAGAGCCAATAAGCTCTAGTACAAGACATACCACGCAAATTCTTTAGCAACGCAGGAACATAGACCTGAGTGTCAACATACAGGCTCTCCAAAGTCACACCTAACACATAGACCCATCGCAAAACTCATTACTGGACACTCCATTGCACTCCAGAGAGAAGAAATCCAATTCCACGCACCAGAACGCTGACACAAGCTTCCCTAACCAGGAAACCTTGACAAACCAATCGTCCAACCCCACCCACTGGGTGAAACCTCCACAATAAAAAGGAACCACAGACCAGCAGAATACAGAAAGCCCACTCCAGACACAGCAATCTAAACAAGATGAAAAGGCAGAGAAATACCCAACAGGTAAAGGAACATGAAAAAAGCCCACCAAGTCAAACAAAAGAGGAGGAAATAGGGAATCTACCTGAAAAAGAATTTAGAATAATGATAATAAAAATGATCCAAAATCTTGAAAACAAAATGGAGTGACAAATAAATAGCCTGGAGACAAAGATTGAGAAGATGCAAGAAAGGTTTAACAAGGACCTAGAAGAAATTTTAAAAAGTCAATTAAAAATTAATAATGAAATAAATGAGATCAAAAACACTCTGGAGGGAACCATGAGTAGAATAACAGAGACAGAAGATAGGATAAGTGAGTTAGAAGATAAAATGGTAGAAATAAATAAAGCAGAGAGGAAAAAAGAAAAAAGAATCAAAAGAAATGAGGACAACCTCAGGGACCTCTGGGACAATGTGAAATGCCCCAACATTCGAATCATAGGAGTCCCAGAAGAAGAAGACAAAAAGAAAGGCCATGAGAAGTTACTCGAGGAGATAATAGCTGAAAACTTCCCTAAAATGGGGAAGGAAGTAGCCACCCAAGTCCAAGAAACCCAGAGAGTCCCAAACAGGATCCTAAACCCAAGGCAAAACACCCCAAGACGCATATTAATCAAATTAACAAAGATCAAATACAAAGAACAATATTAAAAGCAGCAAGGGAGAAACAACAAATAACACACAAAGGGATTCCCATAAGGATAACAGCTGATCTATCAATAGAAACCCTTCAGGCCAGAAGGGAATGGCAGGACATACTTAAAGTAATGAAAGAGAATAACCTACAACCTAGATTACTCTACCCAGCAAGGATCTCATTCAGATATGAAGGAGAACTCAAAAGCTTTACAGACAAGCAAAAGCTGAGAGAATTCACCACCACCAAACCAGCTCTTCAACAAATACTAAAGGATCTTCTCTAGACAGGAAACACAGAAAGGTGGTGTAAACGTGAACCCCAAACAATAAAATAAATGGCAACGGGACCATACCTATCAATAATTACCTTAAATGTAAATGGGTTGAATGCCCCAACCAAAAGACAAAGGCTGGCTGAATGGATACAAAAGCAAGACCCCTATATATGCTGTCTACAAGAGACCCACCTCAAAACAAGGGACACATACAGACTAAAAGTGAAGGGCTGGAAAAAAAATATTCCACGCAAACGGAGACCAAAAGAAAGCAGGAGTCGCAATACTCATTCAGATAAAATAGACTTTCAAATAAAGGCTGTGAAAAGAGACAAAGATGGACACTACATAATGATCAAAGGATCAATCCAAGAAGAAGATATAGCAATTATAAATATATATGCACCCAACATAGGAGCACCGCAATATGTAAGGCAAACACTAACGAGTATGAAAGAGGAAATTAATAGTAACACAATAATAGTAGGAGACTTTAATACCCCACTCACAACTATGGATAGATCAACTAAACAGAAAATGAACAAGGAAACACAAACTTTAAAGGACACAATGGACCAGCTAGACCTTATTGACATCTATAGGACGTTTCACCCCAAAACAATCAACTTTACCTTTTTCTCAAGTGCACACGGAACCTTCTCCAGAATAGATCACATCCTGGGCCATAAATCTAGTCTTGGTAAATTTAAAAAAAAATTGAAATCATTCCAGTCATCTTTTCTGACCACAGTGCATTAAGATTAGATCTCAATTACAGGAAAAAAATTATTAAAAATTCAAACATATGGAGGCTAAACAACACACTTCTGAATAACCAACAAATCATAGAAGAAATCAAAATATGCATAGAAAGGAATGAAAATGAAAACACAACAACCCAAAACCTATGGGACACTGTAAAAGCAGTGCTAAGGGGAAGATTCATAGCATTACAGACCTACCTCAAGAAACAAGAAAAAAGTCAAATAAATAACCTAACTCTACACCTAAAGCAACTAGAGAAGGAAGAAATGAAGAACCCCAGGGTTAGTAGAAGGAAAGAAATCTTAAAAATTAGGGCAGAAATAAATGCAAAAGAAACTAAAGAGACCATAGCAAAAATCAACAAAGCTAAAGGCTGGTTTTTTGAAAAAATAAACAAAATTGACACACCATTAGCAAGACTCATTAAGAAACAAAGGGAGAAGAACCAAATTAACAAAATTAGAAACGAAAATGGAGAGATCACAACAGACAACACTGAAATACAAAGGATCATAAGAGACTACTACCAGCAGCTCTATGCCAATAAAATGGACAACTTGGAAGAAATGGACAAGTTCTTAGAGAAGTATAACTTTCCAAAACTGAACCAGGAAGAAATAGAAGATCTTAACAAACCCATCACAAGCAAGGAAATCGAAACTGTAATCAGAAATCTTCCAGCAAACAAAAGCCCAGGACCAGATGGCTTCACAGCTGAATTCTACCAAAAATTTAGGGAAGAGCTAACACCTATCCTACTCAAACTCTTCCAGAAAATTGCAGAAGAAGGTAAACTTCCAAACTCATTCTATGAGGCCACCATCACCCTAATTCCAAAACCAGACAAAGATGCCACAAAAAAAGAGAACTACAGGCCAATATCACTGATGAACATAGATGCAAAAATCCTTAACAAAATTCTAGCAAACAGAATCCAACAACATATTAAAAACATCATACATCATGACCAAGTGGGCTTTATCCCAGGAATGCAAGGATTCTTTAATATCCGCAAATCAATCAATGTAACACACCACATTAACAAATTGAAAGATAAAAACCATATGATTATCTCAATAGATGCAGAAAAAGCCTTTGACAAAATTCAACATCCATTTATGATTAAAACTCTCCAGAAAGCAGGAATAGAAGGAACATACCTCAACATAATAAAAGCCATATATGACAAACCCACAGCAAGCATCACCCTCAATGGTGAAAAATTGAAAGCATTTCCCCTGAAATCAGGAACAAGACAAGGGTGCCCACTCTCACCACTACTATTCAACATAGTTTTGGAAGTGTTGGCCACAGCAATCAGGGCAGAAAAAGAAGTAAAAGGAATCCAGATAGGAAAAGAAGAAGTGAAACTCTCTCTGTTTGCAGATGACATGATCCTCTACATAGAAAACCCTAAAGACTCTACCAGAAGATTACTAGAGCTAATCAACGAATACAGTAAAGTTGCAGGATATAAAATTAACACACAGAAATCTCTTGCATTCCTATACACTAACAATGAGAAAACAGAAAGAGAAATTAAGGAAACGATACCATTCACCATTGCAACAAAAAGAATAAAATACTTAGGAGTATATCTACCTAAAGAAACAAAAGACTTATACATAGAAAACTATAAAACACTGTTGAAAGAAATCAAAGAGGACACAAACAGATGGAGAAATATACCGTGTTCATGGATTGGAAGAATCAATATTGTCAAAATGGCTACACTACCCAAAGCAATCTATAGATTCAATGCAATCCCTATCAAACTACCAACGGTATTTTTCACAGAACTAGAAGAAATAATTTCACAATTTGTATGGAAATACAAAAAACCTCAAATAGCCAAAGTAACCTTGAGAAAGAAGAATGGAACTGGAGGAATCAACCTGCCTGACTTCAGACTATACTACAAAGCCACAGTCATCAAGACAGTATGGTACTGGCACAAAGACAGAAATATAGATCAATGGAACAGAATAGAAAGCCCAGAGATAAATCCACGAACCTATGGTCACCTGATCTTCGACAAAGGAGGCAAGGATATACAATGGAAAAAAGACAACCTCTTTAACAAGTGGTGCTGGGAAAACTGGTCAACCACCTGTAAAAGAATGAAACTAGAACACTTTCTAACACCATACACAAAAATAAACTCAAAATGGATTAAAGATCTAAATGTAAGACCAGAAACTATAAAACTCCTAGAGGAGAACATAGGCAAAACACTCTCCGACATAAATCACAGCAGGATCCTCTATGACCCACATCCCAGAATTTTAGAAACAAAAGCAAAAATAAACAAATGGGACCTAATGAAACTTAAAAGCTTTTGCACAACAAAGGAAACTATAAGCAAGGTGAAAAGACAGCCCTCAGATTTGGAGAAAATAATAGCAAATGAAGCAACAAAGGATTAATCTCAAAAATATACAAGCAACTCCTCCAGCTCAATTCCAGAAAAATAAATGACCCAATCAAAAAATGGGCCAAAGAACTAAACAGACATTTCTCCAAGGAAGACATACGGATGGCAAAAAAACACATGAAAAGATGCTCAACATCACTCATTATCAGAGAAATGCAAATCAAAACCACAATGAGGTACCATTACACGCCAGTCAGGATGGCTGCTATCCAAAAGTCTACAAGCAATAAATGCTGGAGAGGGTGTGGAGAAAAGGGAACCCTCTTACACTGTTGGTGGGCATGCAAATTAGTACAGCCACTATGGAAAACAGTGTGGAGATTCCTTAAAAAGCTGGAAATAGAACTGCCATATGACCCAGCAATACCACTTCTAGGCATACACACCGAGGAAACCAGATCCGAAAGAGACACGTGCACCCCAATGTTCATCGCAGCACTGTTTATAATAGCCAGGACATGGAAGCAACCTAGATGCCCATCAGCAGACGAATGGATGAGGAAGCTGTGGTACATATACACCATGGAATATTACTCAGCCATTAAAAAGAATTCATTTGAATCAGTTCTAATGAGATGGATGAAACTGGAGCCCATTATACAGAGTGAAGTAAGCCAGAAAGATAAAGACCATTACAGTATACTAACACATATATATGGAATTTAGAAAGATGGTAACGATAACTCTATATGCAAAAAAAGAAAAAGAGACTCAGATGTATAGAACAGACTTGTGGACTCTGTGGGAGAAGGCGAGGGTGGGATGTTTCAAGAGAACAGCATCGAAGCATGTATATCTAGGGTGAAACAGATCACCAGCCCAGGTTGGATGCATGAGACAAGTGCTCAGGCCTGGTGCACTGGGAAGACCCAGAGGGATGGGGTGGAGAGGAAGGTGGGAGGGGGGACTGGGATGGGGAATACATGTAAATCCATGGCTAATTCATTTCAATGTATGACAAAAACCCCTGCAATGTTGTAAAGTAATTAGCCTCCAACTAATAAAAATAAATGGAAAAATAAAATAAAAATAAAAAAGACCCTGATGCTGGGAAAGATTGAGGACAGGAGGAAAAGGGGATGAAAGAGGATGAGATGGTTGGATGGCATCACTAAGTCAATGGACATGAGTTTGAGTAAACTCTGGGAGTTGGTGATGGACAGGGATGCTTGGCCTGCTGCAGTCCACGGGGTCGCAGAGTCAGATGACTGAGCGACTGAACTGAATGAATTTATTGCCAATGTATTTAATTGCTGACTTTAATACAAATCTAGAATTATCTTTTCCATTCAAATCTTTGAATTCTCCACATGTAAGTCACACTTCTGTGATCTGGAGAGTCATTGTGCTATGATGATACTATAAACTCTATATGGAACAGGTTCATCTTTGATTACTTCCAAGGACACTTAGATATCAAAATGGCTTGCTTTCAAATGGCCCAACTCCAAGGTAGATTCCAGAGCAGGAACTCCAGGAACTATTACAAGCAGGCTTCCAGGTAAGCTACTCCATTGCACAGTGTTAAGGTTTTTAACTGCATAGTGTGTAAGGTTTAGACATTCCCCGATTAGTGGTGGATTTCCTGGCAAAACTTTGTAAACACCTAAGAGTCAATAAATTGCCATCTACAAATCAAGAAATTTTAAATACATACCAAATGCAATTTCCTTCTCATAAGAATCAAAGTATTCTTCTGAAAGGAGTTCAGTTTTCAAACACAAAATACAGGATGTTGTGGTTCACAAATTTCCATGCATACAAACTGCCAAAAGACTACTAAACTGATTACCTTACTCATTTATTTGTAAGGATTTACCATAATTCTTAATCGTGACAATTTACTTCCTTACTCTAGACCAAGATACACTATTAATCAAGTTGGTACAGTTTGAGTTGAAAAACAAAATATTTCAGTGAGCAGTTGTTTAATGAAGGAAATTTCAGTGTAAGGTTACAAGTATGATCACTTATGTAACAGTACCATCTAGTGGATTCTCTTCCACAACACAGGAAACTAACAAATTCTGTGCTTTGATTCAGGGAAAATTTTTTTAAAAAGGTATTGTTGTATGTCTATTTAGTAGACTTCTTACATCCTCAACAAAAGAATCTAAGCAGGCAATAATAATAAAATCCTATTTATTAGACCTGGGACAGCTAGTCAGTATTGGTCACTTCTGCTGTTATTCACTCTCTTGGTCGAGTCTGACTCTTTGAGATCCCATGAACTGCAGCACACAGGGC
Source organism: Odocoileus hemionus (assembly GCA_020976825.1). NCBI lineage: Eukaryota > Metazoa > Chordata > Mammalia > Artiodactyla > Cervidae > Odocoileus > Odocoileus hemionus. The sequence continues at coordinate 18,089 of JAJLRB010002431.1, read as the reverse complement.
TTCCCTGTCCTTCACTGTCTCCTGGAGTTTTCCCCAAGTTCATTGGTGATGCTACCCAACCATCTCATCCTTTGCTACCCTCTTCTCCTTTTCCCTTCAGTCTTTCCCAGCATCAGGGTCTTTTCCAGTGAGTCCGATGTTCACATCAGATGGCCAAAGTATTGGACCTTCAGCTTCAGCCTCAATTCTTCCAATGAGTACTCAGGGTTGATTTCCTTTAGCAATGACTAGCTTGACCTCCTTGCTGTCCAAGGGACTCTCAAGAATCTTCTCCAGCACCACAGTTCAAAACCATCAGTTCTTCAGCACTCAGCCTTCTTTTTGGTCCAACTCTCATATCTGTACATAACTACTGGAAAGACCACAGCTTTGACTATATGGGCCTTTGTTGGCAAAGTGATGTCTTTCCTTTATAATATGCTGCCCAGGTTTGTTATAGCTTTCCTTCCAAAAAGCAAGTGTCTTCTAATTTCATGACTGCAGTCACCATCCACAGTGATTTTAAAGCCCAAGAAGAGAAAATCTGTTGCTGCTTCCACTTTTCCCCTTCTGTTTGCCATGAAGTGATGGGACCAAATGCCATGATCTTAGTTTTCCAAATGTTGGTGTTAAGCCAGCTTTTTCACTCTCCTCTTTCATCTTCATCAAGAGGCTCTTTAATTCCTCTTTGCTTTCTGCCATTAAGAGTGGTATCATCCGCATAACAGGTTGTTGACATTTCTCCCAGCAATCTTGATTCCCCTTGCAACACATCGAGCCCTGCATTTCATTTACTCTAGGTTATAATTATTTGATATGACATAGGTTATAATTAACTTTAAACATTTTAGCAAATAACTCACATCTCTTTCTTTGAAAACATTCACCACAGATTGCAGAATAAAAATGACTCTGGTATAGGTACTACACTGAATCCATTCTAATTTGTCATTCATTTTAAAGCAAATCACTTGCAAGTATATGAATAGAAAATTAATTTCTTGTGAGACACTTCACAGCTAATTGTGATATCTCTGTCTGTCAACACTGCAGTGAAGAACCATTCATATCGTTGCAAGAAAGAGTGAGGCCAGAGAGGATGGTCATGTTTCAGATCTCAGGCAAGTCCTTGGGATAGCCACTGAACATGGGTTCTTGGCTTCGTACAGGAAAGAATTCAATAGTGAGCCACAGTAAAGTGAAAGGAAGTTTATCCAGGGAGATTCACCCTCCATAGATAATGTGGGCCATCTTACAGGCAGAGGTACAGAGATATCAGTTTTTATACAGGTGGGTAATTTTATAGGTTAATGTAATAAGTGGGAGGATTACTTCAACTATTTTGGGAAAGGGGTAGGGATTTCCAGGAATTGGGCCACCACTTTTTGGCCTCTCATGGAACAGCCTCAGAACAGTCTTGGCACCTAGGGGTGTGTCATTTAGCTTGCTGAGATAATACAATGATGTAATGCTGAGGCTCAAAGTCCAGTGGAAGTCAACTGTCTTCTATTTTGGAGTATGTTGGTTCTTATCAGTTTATGCTGTGTCCTCACTGGCTGTCTTTCTTTCAAAGGTTGTACCCTGCCCCCTTCCTGTCTCAGTGTGGCATACAGTAGACACTGTATTTGATGAAAGTTATAATTTTACTTAATGTGAATCTTCAAGAATATGAGAGAGGGTGAGAGGGATGGAAGGAGTAAACAAATGACTCTCTAATCTAGTCAAATGGCTCAACATCTCCAGGGACTAGGAACCTGCTAATTTCTGCAGCAGGGCCCATTATAATATTAGAATTTTTTTTTATATTTTATTTACAATATTGTTAGTTTCAGGTGTACAACAAAGTGATTTAGATTGTGTTTTTTTTTTCATTATAAGTTATTACAAAATATTAGATACAATTTCCTCTGAGTTTGTGTTGCTCAGTCATATCTGACTCTTTGGACCCCGTGGGACATAGCTCACCAGGCTCCTCTGTCCATGGAATTCTCCAGGCAAGAATACCAGAGTTGGTTGCCATGCCCCCCTACAGGGAATCTCCCCAACCCAGGGATCAAACCCAGGTCTCCCACACTGCAGGCGGACTCTTCACTGTTTGAGTCGCCAGGAGCTTACAATTTCCGTGCTATACAGTAGATCCCTGTTGCTTACCTGCTCTACGTACAGAGTGTCTCTGTCAATCCCATATTCCTAATTTGTCCCTCTCTCCCTTTCTCTCTCTACTTTGGTAACCATGAACTTGTTTTCTACATCTGTGAGTCTATTTCTAAGAAACTTCCGTCTTAAGTTGAACCAAATTTAATTTTTCCTTGAAGCTTCTTCCCACCCTATGGTGCATATTCTACTCTCTGCATCTATAGAGGACTGCTTCATTCCAGCTTACATATCACAATCCTAAAAATATTTGAAGAGTTGCCACATATTTTCTCTTTAAACTAAAAACTGCCAGTTCTTTCAACTATATCTCCCACAATATAATTTTTCAGTCTTCACACTATCTGGCTACCCTCATCTTGCACTTCTTTTCTTTCTTTGATGCCTCTTCTATACCTAGCATTCCCACTGAGCACGTTGGACTCTGTAGCCTTGACTATGTCAATCTAAATAAAGAGGCAAACTGAGGCAAAATCTAATTACCAGAACTTCAGTTTGTTCCAGAATAGCAGAGGAAATGCAAATCAGAAAACGTATGCTGTAGCAAGCTACAGGCAATCCCATTGAGGGTTTGGGATAGGTTGTATTTATGAGCATAGAGTGCAAAGAGGGAAAAGTCCAGAGGTCAAGGAGTAAATTCATTGATTTGCGGATGGAAACAGATTCTTAGCAGATGTTGACTGGTCAAAAGGTAAGTCTTGGGTCTTTGGGAAATCAGGTATTTATAGGAAATCAGTCTCTTAGTTCTTAAAATTCCATCCTTCTGCAGGTACATGCATGAGATTATCCATTATATATCCTTCAGTTCCATTTTAGGTTGGGATCCTTTTGCAACTACTCAATGAAAGTGGCCTTGTTTTGCTATAGGCCAAACAATTCAAGTCACTCTGTCTAACATTATTTTCTGCTCTTTGGTCCTCTATATTGCTGCTATCACACTAAAGTAGTGATTTTCAATTTGTGTTCCTGGAAACCCTAGGGTTAGCAGAAGTATCTCAGGGCAGTTCAGGCAGAGCCAACAGCCAAGAGTGAAAACTTCCCACATCCTCACCTTAGCTAGAACAACTACACTTTACATTCAGCTTCTGCATGAAAGTTCATTTGAAAAGATGGTTTGGGGGGGATGATTTTTAAAGTTTGAATAACATCACCCTAGAACAGAAGAATTACACAAGGATGTCCACAAAATAGAAGAAGTTCTTGGGGGCCAAAGATCTATTCAGGCAAGAACACCTTGCCCCATGAGCTGAGCTTCTAAGCAATGTATCAACCTGACATCAATATAACAATTGCATTCAGAGGGTGTTTCCTCTGCTGTTTTGTTTTCCCCCAGTTTAATTGGTATATGGAAATGGCACTTCCTCAGATTCAGAATATGCGATGCTATATTTTCATTCCTGAAGGTCAAAAGCCAGTTTCATCTGGTCAAGAATACCTATAACTAGTGTGTGTGAGTGGGGGGGGGGGGGGATGTTTGTGTGGGTGAGTGTGTAGGTGTGTGGGGGTGTGGCTCTGTGTGTGTGTGTGTATGTGTTTGTGTATACTCAGTCGTGTCTGAGTCTTTGCCACCCATGGACTGTAACCCACCAGGCTCCTCTGTCCATGGAATTTTCCTGGCAAGAATACTGGAGTGGATTGCCATTTGCTACTCCAGAGGATCTTCCCTACCCAAGGATGGAACTCACGTCTCTTGCCTCTCCTGCACTAGCAGGCATATTTTTTATGACTAGTGACACCTGGAAGCCATCATCATTCTTCAACCTCCCTTAATTGCTTTTCTCCCATACTCATATCTTATTGAAACAACATGGTCCTCAGTTATCTAAGTTGTAAAGTGGAAGGAATCCTTTACAGCTGTTACTGTTCCCCACCAGCCCTCACATCAGTCAATGAAACAATCCAGAAAAAAAAAGAAAAACTCTTTGATTTACTCCTTAAATGGCATTTATTTTCTTGAACAGTATGGGCAGAATGTCATTTCATATCCTTTATGTTGGAATTCTGTTGGCTGAGATAGCATTACAGAACTCCGGTTTTAAGAATTATTAACAAAGTATGCATTATATAACTATGCAATTGAATATGTAAACTAATAAAAATACATATGTTTTATATCATTTTTAGAATCACAGAACAATCAGATGCTTTTCTTAAGACAGCAAATGATTCTCTCCATTTCTCCTGCATCTGATATAATGATAAGCATTCTTTATAATCAGTACCACTGGCAGAAATCTAATAAGGAAGCAGGGGAGAAGTATATTTAGTGTTTGTTTATTAAAGTATAATAAGAACAAGAGCTATACATAGACCAGCTGCATATAGTGGACTATGGGTCACCAGCCAAACAAAATTAAACATTATTACAAACCTCCCATCTCTGGGGGTATAGCTCAGGGGTAGAGCATTTGACTGCAAACCTCCCATCTCTCAAGAATCATGCATAACTCAAAGCAAAACTTTGTCAATTCCTTTTCTTCTTCTTGCAAATTCTTTCATCTTCCCACTCTTAACAAATTGTCTCCCGACCCAACTACCTTGGTATGGCAGGCACACATAAACCTTCATTCTCTTACTCTCATCCAGCTCCTCTGAGCCTCTCTTCCTAAGATTTTTTTTTCCTTTTCCTCTATCTTTCTGGTCTTATCCTACTCTACCAGTTTTCTCAATTCTAGTTAATTTTAAAAGCCTGGATTCAGGCTGACAAAGACAGAAATCTCCTAGAGACTAAAGGGAGGGGAGAATCTGTGTGAGGGAAGACAAAATTACCTCTAGCTAGTAAGAGTTGGAGAAGACAAAGAACACTCAATAAATCTTGTTCCCACACATTCACTTATAGTCTGCAGCTGAACTGTAACATCCATACCATCTGCCTAATGACTTCTAAGTCTGGAAAGAGGAAAAGGAACTAAGGTTCAGAGATGTATGTCTCCTCCATAAAAATAAACTGCCTGTATCATATCTCTTCCACAACATGTGTAGAGCTGTAGATGCTCTAAAGAAGTCCCTCCAACATTTCCACCAACTGCCAAAACAAAGAGCAATTTCCAGACCTGGAACATGAGGAGCTTAGTAGACCTACTCCCCAACAAAACAAACATAAACAGTGAAAAGCATAAAAACACATCCATTTTAAAATCTGAAATTGCTCTAGGGAAATACAGCATATGAAGAAACATTTATTCAAAAATCTACTATATCTTGATAAGAACAGTGAGAATCTGTGGCACTTGAGTCATGACCTGCTCCCTCCTTCATCCCCAAAGAGCATGAGACAAGTTCCACCTTGGATACATGTGCCGGACACACACGGATCCATGTGCCCCTGGTTTCTTCATGGTCAGAGACCATGGTACCTCCCTAAGAGGAGGATGCTGCCAGCACTCTTGGCTCCCTGCAGTAGAGGCTCACTTCTAGGTGACTACACCTGAGAGCTGAAGGCTCCCTTCCTCCAACAAACAAGATGAAGGGTCCACTCCAAGCACAGCAGGCCAGGAATGCTGAGCTTCTAAGACTCCTCACCCACTCATAGGGCTGCAGTTCAATGCCAGTATAAGCAAACCAAAAAGACCAAGCTACTGACTCACCTAGGGCACAGCTCATAAAGCAGGGGCTTCACTATGAATGATGTGGACAATTACCCTTACTCTGATCTTTGGAGCAGTGACTTGGTGATTTTGCCCAGAGGTAGGGACCACAGAGAGATTAAAAGCTGAATGTCAGTGTCTAAAAGTCTTTTCTCAAGGGCTCGTAATTTCTTCAGAGAAGAATCCTTCATGTCTTTTCTGGGGTATATCCCCCTGGTTCTAGTATTTTGGGGTCATGGAGGGAGAAGGAGGGATGGGGGTCCCATGTTTCAGAATGCAAGTGTCACATGCTCTCCACGCTATCTCAAAGACTGTCTCCAGAGACTAAACTATTCTGTGTGTGTAGGAGGTATCTGGAGCAATCTTGACAGTTTGCTCACTATATGTATTCTCAAAAATGCTGACCGTCTCAGCTTTCTACCTCATCTCCCCCCACCCCCCACCACCTTACAGAGCCTAAATTCTCTAAATTCTGAAACTTCAAACCTGTGTATAGGAATTCTCCATATTCAACAGTGGTGATCCTCCGAGAGGGCAGCTAGACTACTAAGTTAAGTAGTAACTTTCCTAATGGTTTTCTGTTCCATATTCTGGTAGACAGAATAGACTGGCTACCCAAAAGACATTAGCATCCTGCTTCTCTACTGCTATGTGCTTAATTGCTCAGTCATGTACAACTCTTTGTGACCCATGGACTACAGCTCACGAGGCTCCTCTGTCCATGGGATTCTCCAAGCAAGAATAGTAGAGTGGGTTGCCATGCCCCACTCCAGGGAATCTTCCCAACCCAGGGACAGAATCCAGGTCTCCCACATTACAGGCAGACTCTTTACCATCTGAGCCACCAGGGAAGCGAAAGAATACTGTAGTGGGTAGCCTATCCCTTCTCCAGGGGAATTTCCTGACCCAAGATTCAAACTGGGGTCTCCTGCATAGCAGGCAGATTCTTTACCATCTGAGCTACCAGGGAAGCCCACTTCTCTACTGCATCCCCTACCAAAGAGGCTGGACAGCTAAAATACTTACTTTCTCATATCATGTTAAGCTCAGGCTGGCTGAGAGGATCCTGTTCTCGCCCAAGAGCAAGAAACAAGACATCAAAAGGGGCTGCAGCAGAGTTTTCTAAGAGAAGCGAATGTAGTCCTCATCCCACTCTCCTTTCTTCCTGGGGCTGCAGGACACATCCAAAACTGCAAACAGATGCCTCACGCTAATGTATAATAGGACTTAAGAAATCATGGTGAAAACAAACCGAAAAAAATTTAATTATGTAGAAGCCACTGGAATCAGTAAAGTTCCCAGAAATAGATACGAGTCATGAAATAGTACCAAAAATCTTCATTCACAGAAGTTTTAAGGTTTCCTACAGCAGCTCAATGACACATGCAAGCATTTGCTTGGGGGATTTTCACTGCATTGCCCCTTGCCTCTTTGTCTTCATACTCCTCCCTACTGGCTCTATTTTAGTGAGTAATTTCCACTAAAGGCAGAAATACATATTCACAATCTCTCAGTATGTCTTTTCTTTTTCTCCAAATTTTCCTTTAGAAACAGGAAAGGTATACCACTCTGACCCCTGAGACTGGCTCCTTGGGGACAATCCCTCTTTCTGCTCCTACATCTACTTTTGCAAAAAGACTCACTGTTCCAAAAATAGATCAATCCCTCTACCTAGCACACTGAGAAATGGATGTTTATTAAGTATTTCTTGGAGGAGGCTGGCAGGTTTGTTTTACACTGAACACCTATGGGTTAAAAAAAAAAAAATTCCCTAAAATAAAAATCACCTTTAGTGATCTCTGTTTCAATCCCATCAGTCACCAACAACATGATATCCCCTCTACCCTTCCACACCATCCTCCAGTCTCCCTGCCGGCCCAGCCTTCCTATTTTATCCAGAGTAATTTATTTCCTGCCTGCTTCTCATCTTTGAATGCATCAGCTAACCTCCTAAAACAAAAATCCATTTTTAGGATACATCCTTCTTGGAAAAGAGTCTGTGAGAGGGCTGTAAATAATAATTTTATCCTGCCATACCTAGGCCATAGATTTTGTTATTGTTATTGAATTTATTTTACTCATCCTCCCTCTGTAGTATGGTGACATTTATCCTCTCTCTTGCACTTCCTCAACTCTTCAAACCTTGTTTTCTTCACCATACTTTTACTTCTTTTTCTTTTATTATTTCTACCTCTTTCATACTTTTATAACTTGCTTCTCCCCTTCTCTTGGCAGAGGAGGGTGGGGAGCTAGTAAGGGAAAATGGGGTGATGGTGAAGGGAGGGTTGCTGGATGAGGGGCACTTGGGTGATGGGCAAGGGCACGATCTTGGGCAGGCTCCCGAGGTGCAGAATCCAAGACTGGATTTGTAGTATACAAGATGCGTTGAAGGAATGTGCTCAGAAAAAGCAAGCAAGTCTGGGAGTAAAGCTGGAAAGGAAACAGCAAGCAAGTATGTGGTCTCAAGCAAAGACTGACTTTCCCTTGATCCATGGGGAGAGAGTTCTAGAGCAGAAATCACCCAAAAACGTTTTGTGTGAGGATTATTGGATGTGTGCTCTGGGAGTGGGTGAGCTATACAGGGCTATACTCTGCCCAGGCAATGCTTTGGAGAAAGGGGGCCACCAGTTCTAAGAAGCCAATCTTCACAGATGGGTAGGCACAGTAAAGGGGGTCTAGATGTAGTAGACTGCATAGTCTACTACAGGAATTAGCATCTATTTATCAAGGAAGAACTGCCTTTCAGTGATTATGTGCCAGATATTGTGCTCAAAAATATTTTTGAAAAAAAAAAAGTTCTTGAAGTGTCTCATTTAACCTTCACAATGGATGGAGAGCTAGATAACCTTTTCCTCCTTTTGCAGATGAAGAAAGTAAAACTAAGAAACATCAAATAATATATGAAGTTACAGAGAACAAGAGAAAATCTAGATTAGAATCTAAGTTGATCTAGTCTAATGACCAAGCTGTAAACCATTGTTTGGTCCTTATCACTACTGTATGAATATTATATGCCCAACTTACAATCAAGTTTGATCCAGGTACATTCATGTTCCTGTACTTAGGTACCTGGCACATGGTAAGCATTGATGACTGCACAGAAACAGGGAGTTAAAACAGCATGATATACAAAAAGTCTCAACACCATTAGCCATCAGGGAAATGCAAATCAAAACCATTCAAGGTACCACTTCACACCCAATAATAGCTAAAAACATAAAATTAAAAAAAAACAGATAATAAGGGTTAGTGAGAGAGTTCCAGTTCAAGATGGTGGAGTAGAAGGACATGCACTTATCTCCTCCTGTGACAGCACCAAAAATCACAACTAGCTGTTGAACAATCACCCACAAGAGGATGTCAGAACCCACCTAAAAAGGCTATCCCATGTCCAAACACAAAGAAGAAGGCACAGTGAAATGGTAGGAGGGGTGCAATCATGATAAAATCAAAACCCATATCCACCGGGTGGATGACCCACACACTGGAGAACAATAATACCAAAGAAGTTCTCACACTGTTGTGAAGGTTCTGAAACCCACATCAGGTTTCCCAGCCTGGGGATCTGATGAAAGGACTGGGAATCCCCAGGGAATCTGGCCTTGAGGGCCAGTAGGGTTTGATTATAGGACTTCCAGAGAACTGGGGGAAACAAAGACTCATCTTGGAGAGTATAAACAAATTTTTTCATGCACCAAGACCCAGAGGAGAGGAGCAGCAACCCAAACAGAGACTGAACAAAAACTACCTACTAGTGAGGTATAATATTCATACTAGTGACGGTCTCCTGCTCACCCCAAGGCCAGGGGCACTGGCAACAGCAGGCCAAGAAGGTCCCCCTTGGCATAAACCCTCTTGGAATTCGCCATTAACCCTACCATAGAGCCTGTAGACCCCAGGGCTGGGTTGCCTCAAGCCAAACTACCAGGAAGGGAGTGCAAACTTGTCCATTAGCAGATTATTGGATTAAAGCTTTACTGAGGAAGGCCTGGCCCACCAGAGTAAGACCCAACTTTATCCATCACCAAATCCTCCCATCAAGAAGCTTACACAAGCCACTTAGCCTCATCCATCAGAGAACAGAAAGAAGAAGCAAGAAGAAGCACAATACCACAAAGTATTTTTGTGTTTTTTTGGCTAGAACAAAAACCACATTACAGAGTTAGTTACGATAAATGAAACAAGGTAAATTAGAAGTGGTCAAACAGGAGATGGCAGGAGTGAACATCAACATTTTAGGAATCAGTGAACTAAAATGGACTGGAATGGGTGAATTTAATTCAGATGACCATTATATCTACTACTGTGGGCAAGAATCTCTTAGAAGAATTGGAGTAGCCCTCAAAGTCTCAAAAACAACAGAATGATCTCTGTTCATTTTCAAGGCAAACCATTCAACATCACAGTAATCCAAGTCTATGCCCCAACCACTAGTGCCAAAGAAGCTGAAGTTGAATGGTTCTATGATGACCTACAAGACCTCATAGAACTAACACTAAAAAAAAAAAAAAAAATGTCCTTTTCATCATAGGGGACTGGAATGCAAAAGTAGGAAGTGAAGAGATACCTGGAGTAACAGGCAAGTTTGACCTTGGAGTACAAAATAAAGTACAGCAAAAGCTACCAAAGTTCTGCCAAGAGAATGGACATGTCATAGCAAACACTCTCTTCCAACAACACAAAAGACGATGTCTACACATGGACATCAGCAGAGAGTCAACACTGAAATCAGATTAATTATATTCTTTGCAGCCAAAGAGGGAAAAGCTCTATATAGTCAGCAAAAATAAGACCAGAAGCTAACTGTGCCTCAGATCTTGAACTCCTTACTGCAAAATTCAGACTTAAAATGAAGAAAGTAAAAAACAAATAAATAAATTGAAGAAAATTGGGAAAATCACTAGGCCATTTAGGTATGACCTAAATCAAATCCCTTATGATTATACAGTGGAAGTGACAAATAGATTCAAGGGATTAGATCTGACAGAGTGCCTGAAGAACTATGGACGGAGATTTAGGACATTGTACAGGAGGCAGTGATCAAGACCATCCCCACAGAAAAGAAATGCAAAAAGGCAAAATGGTTTTCTAAGGAGGCTTTACAAATAGCTGAGAAAAGAAGAGAAGCAAAAGACAAAGGAGAAAAGGAAAGATATACCCATCTGAATGCAAAGTTCCAAAGAATAGCAAGGAGAGATAAGAAAGCCTTCCTCGGCAATCGATGCAAAGAAATAGAGGAAAACAACAGAATGGGAAAGACTAGAGATCTCTTCAAAAAAATTAGAAAATTAGAGACACCAAGGGAAAATTTCATGCAAAGAAGGGCACAATAAAGGATAGAAACAGTATTGACCTAACAGAAGCAGAAGATATTAAGAAGAGGTGGCAAGAATACACAGAACTATCCAAAAATATCTTAATGACCAGATAACCACAATGGTGTAATCACTCACGTAGAGCCAGACATCCTGGAACACAAAGTCAAGTGGGCCTTAGAAAGCATCACTATGAACAAAGCTAGTGGAGGTGATGGAATTCCAGTTGAGCTATTTCAAATCCTAAAAGATGATGCTGTGAAAGTGCTGCACTCAATATGCCAGCAAATCTGGAAATCTCAGCAGTGGCCACAGGACTAGAAAAGGTAAGTTTTCATTCCAATCCCAAAGAAAGGCAATGCTAAAGTGTGTTCAAACTCCCACACAATTGCACTCATCTCACATGCTAGCAAAATAATGCTTAAAATTCTCCAAGCAAGGCTTCAACAGTACATGAACTATGAACTTCCAGTTGTTCAAGATGGATTTAGAAAAGAGAGAGGAACCAAAGATCAAATTGCCAACATCTGTTGGATCATAGAAAAAGCAAAGAGTTCCAGAAAAACATCTACATTATTGACTATGCCAAAGCCTTTGACTGTGTGGATCACAATAAACTATGGAAAATTCTGAAAGAGATGGGAATACCAGACCACCCGACCTGCCTCCTGAGAAATCTGTATGCAGGTCAGGAAGCAACAGTTAGAACTGGACACGGAACAACAGACTTGTTCCAAATTGGGAAAGGAGTATGTTAAGGCTGTACATTGTCACCCTGCTTATTTAACTTATATGCAGAGTACATCATGCGAAATGCCAGGCTGGATGAAGCACAAGCTAGAATAAAGACTGCTGGAAGAAATATCAATAACCTCAGATATGTAGATGACACCACCCTTATGGCAGAAAGCAAACAAGAAGTAAAGAGCCTCTTGATGAAGGTTAAAGAGGAGAGCGAAAACGCTGACTTAAAACTCAACAGTCAAACAACAAATATCATGGCATCCAGTTCCATCACTTCACAGCAAATAGATGGGGAAACAATGGAAACGGTGACAGATTTTATTTTCTTGGGCTCCAAAATCACTGCAGATACTGCTGCAGTCATGAAATTAAGATGCTTACTGCTTGGAAGAAAAGCTATGACCAACTTAGAAAGCATATTAAAAAGCAGAGACATGGGGCTCAAACTAGGCATCCAGGAATGGACGTCCCTCTGCATGGCCTGTGACTCAGTTTGGATGGCAGAAGCTCCTCCCAGGAAGGCTTCGCACCTGTCATAGCCACTGGGGTCTGGGAGCGGGCATCAACTCCAAGCTAGTGAGATGCAAAATTTTCCCCGGATGTCCTTACCCCTTTATAGAATTTCTGCTAATCAGCGTCAAATTGGTCAACAGAAACACATGGTCATCTCATTTTCTTTGGAATCTGCTCACATTGATGGGCTTAGAAAGTTTTCAAGAAAATGTTTCCTTCCCAAGGAGGCAGCCAGGTGTGAGTTCAGCTGACAGTGACTGCTTTGAATATGGCTTCCTAAGATGCTGCTGCTGCTGCTGCTGCTAAGTCACTTCAGTCGCGTCCGACTCTGTGCGACCCCATAGACGGCAGCCCACTAGGCGCCCCTGTCCCTGGGATTTTCCAGGCAAGAACACTGGAGTGGGTTGCCATTTCCTTCTCCAATGCACGAAAGTGAAAAGTGAAAGTGAAGTCACTCAGTCGTGTCCGACTCTTAGCAACCCCATGGACTGCAACCTACCAGGCTCCTCCATCCTAAGATGACAATTGGGTAAATAATTTTCCAGAATGGGAAGTAAGATGTAAGGGGTGCGGAAGTTGCCTCTGTCCAAAATTACTTTACCTGAAATTGCCGATTGAAGGTGAAGGAGTTTCCAAAAAAATGAAGCAAAGAGTCAGAGGGAGAAAAATCTAGGGAACGGTCAAGCCTACAGAGATCAAGCCCTGAGCCTTTAGAGTGGGAACACTGACTCCAAGACCCTAGACTACCAGAGAACTAACCCTAGGGAGTATCAAATAGTAAGAACTCACATAAAGGAAACCACTTGAATACAAGCATCACACAACAACCAGTAGCATCCTGTGCAGGATGCTTCATCTAAACAACAAACAAAACAAAAATATAAAACCAATCATCAGCAGACAGGATTACCATCTCACTCAGTCTTGCCCATCAGAGGAAAAACAAACAAAGAGACAAAAACTCAGCTCAAATCTCACCCCACAGGAAGCTCACAGAAACCACTGGACCAACCTTGGCCTGGCAGTCACTCAGCCGTGTCCGACTCTTTGCGACCCCATGGACCATAGCCCACCAGGCTCCTCTGTCCATGGGATTCTCCAGGCAAGAATACTGGAGTGGGTTGCCATTTCCTTCTCCAGGGAATCTTCCCGACCCAGGGATCGAACCCAGGTCTCCCGCATTGCATGCGGGTGCTTTAACCTCTGAGCCACTAGGGAAGCCCAGACCAACCTTAGGAGGGCAGAAACCAAAAGGAAGAAAGAATTAAACCTTCTTCAAGGAAAGAATTCAACTTTCCTTGGAGCCTGGGAAAAGAAGACCTCAAACACAATAACTTAAAAAAAAAAAAAAGAAAAGAAAAGATAGAGAAACACCACACAAATGAAGGAACAAACTAGAAACACGGAAGTCCAAATAAATGAAGAGGAAATAGGCAAACTACCTGAAAAAGAATTCAGAATAATGATAGTAAAGATGATCAAAAACCTTAAGAACAAAATGGAGAAAATGCAAGAATCAATTAACAAAGACCTAAAAAAAAAAAAGAATAAATATACAGAGACAGACAACATAATTACTGAACTTAAAAATACTCTAGAAGGACTCAATAGCAGAATATTTGAAGCAGAACACATCAGTGAGCTGGAAGATAAAATGATAGAAATAACTTCTGAGGAGCAGAATAAAATAAAAAGAATGAAAAGAACTGAGGATAGTCTCAGAGACTTCTGGGACCATATCAAATGCACCAACATTTGAATTATAGGGGTCCCAGAAGAAGAAGAGAAAAAGAAAGGGTATGAGAAAATTTTTGAAGAGATTGTAGTTGAAAATTTCCCCAACATGGAAAAGGAAATAGCCAATCAACTTCAAGAGGCACAAAGAGTCCCATACAGAAAAAAACCTAAGGAGAAACACATCAAGACACATACTAACCAACTAAAAAAGACTAACCACAAAGAAAGAATATTAAAAGCAGCATGGGAGAAGCAACAGGTAATATACAAGGGAAACCCCATATGCTTAACAGCTGATCTTTCAGCAGAAACTCTGCAGGCCAGGAGGGAATGGCAGGATATATTTAAAATACTGAAAGGGGAAAATCTACAATGAAGATTAGTATACCCAGCAGAGATCTCACTCAGAATCAATGGAGAAATAAAAAGCTTCTCAGACAAGAAAAAGTTAAGAGAATTCAGTACAACCAAACCAGCTTTACAACAAATGTTAAAGGGACTTATATAGTCAAGAAATACAATAGGAGAAAAAAAAAGATCTACAAGTTCAACACCAAACAATTAAGAAAATGGCAATAGGAACACATATATCAATAATTACTTTAATAATTACTTTAAATGGAAATGGATAAATGCTCCAACCAAAAGACATAGACTGGCTGAATGGATACAAAAACAAGACCCATATATATGCTGTCTACAAGAAACCCACTTCAGACCTCAACACACATCTAGTCTGAAAGTGAGAGGATAGAAAAATATATTCCATGCAAATAGGAAGCAAAAGAAAGTTAGAATAGCAATCCTCATATCAGACAAAATAGACCTTAAAATAAAGAAGAGCAGAAGAGGTAAGGAAGGACACTACATAATGATCAAGGGATCAATCCAAGAGGAAGACATAACAATTGTAAATATCTATGCACCCAACATAGGAGCACCTCAATACATAAGACAAATCCTGACAGACATAAAAGGAGAAATTGACAGTAACACAATAATAGTAGGGGACTTTAAGATCCCACTCACACCAATGGACAGATCATCAAAACAGAAAATTAATAAGGAAACACAAGTCTTAAATGATACATCAGACGAGATGGATCTCATTGATATCTTTAGGACATTCCATCCAAATAAAGAGGAATACAACTTCTTCTCAAGTGCACATTGGAACATTCTCCAGGGCACACATCTTGGGTAACAAATTAAACCTCAGTAAATTTAAGAAAACTGAAATCATGTCAAGCATCTTCTCTGACCACAATGCTATGAGACTAGATATCCATTACAAGGAAAAAAGTGTAAGAAACACAAACACATGGAGATTAAACATGTTTCTAAATAACCAACAGGTTACTGAAAAAATCAAAAGGGAAATAAAAAAATTTCTAGAAACAAATGACAATGAGAACATGACAACTCAAAACCTATGGGATGCAGCAAAAGCAGTTCTAAGAGGAACGTTTATAGCAATACAATCCTACCTCAAGAAACAAGAAAAACATTGAATAGACAACCTAACTTTACACCTAAAATAACTGGAAAAAGAAGAACAAAAAAAATGCCAAAATTAGTAGAAGGAAAGAAACCATAAAGAAATAAATGAAATAAATGAAAAAGAAATGAAAGAAACAATAGTAAAGATTAATAAAACTAAAAGATGGTTCTTTGAGAAGATAAACAAAACTGATAAACCTTTAGCTGGACTCATCAAGAAAAAAAGAGAGAAGATTCAAATCAACAAAATTAAAAATGAAAAAGGAGAGGTTACAACAGATAATGGAGAAATACAAAAGGTTATAAGAGACTATTATGAACAACTATATGGCAATAAAATAGACAACCTGGAAGAAATGGACAGATTCTCAGAAAAGTTCAATCTTTCAAGAAGACTGAACCAGGAAGAAATATAAAGTATGAACTACCCAATTACAAGCACTGAAATTGAAGCTATGATCAAAAATCTTCCAGAAAACAAAAGCCAAGGACTAGATGGCTTCACAGGAGAATTCTATCAAACATTTAGAGAAAAGCTAATGCCTATCCTTCTAAAACTCTTTCAAAAAATTGCAGAGGAAGGAACACTTCCAAACTCATTCTACAAGGCCACCATCACCCTGATACCAAAACCAGACAAAGACAACACAAAAAAAGAAAACTATAGGCCAATATCACTGATGAACATAGATGCAAAAATCCTCAATAAAATTTTAGCAAACAGAATTCAGCAACACATCAAAAAGCTCATATACCATGATCAAGTTGTGTTTATTCCAGGGATGCAAGGATTATTCAATATATGCAAATCAATCAATGTGATATACCATATTAACAATTGAAAGATAAAAACTATATGATCATCTCAACAGCTGCAGAAAAAGCCTTTGACAAAATTCATCACCCATTTATGATTAAAACTCTTCAAAAAATGGACATAGAAGGAACCTACCTCAATATAATAAAGGCCATATATGATAAGCCTAAAGCAAACATTATTCTCAATGGTGAAAAACTGAAAACATTCCCCCTAAGATCAGGAATCAGACAAGGGTGTCCACTTTTGCCACTATTACTCAACACAGTTCTAGAAGTTCTAGCTACAGCAATCAGAGAAGAAAAAGAAATCAAAGGAATCCAGATCAGAAAAGAAGTAAATCTGTCACCATTGGAAGATGACATGATACTGTACATAGAAAACCCTAAAGACAGTATCAGAAAATTACTAGAGCTAATCAGTGAATTTAGCAAAGTTAGAAGATAAAAATCAATACACAGAAATCACTTGCATTTCTATATACTAATGAAATGTTGTTGCTGAACCACGAAAGACACCAGGATTCTTGACCTCCGGAGGAGAAGAATTCAATCCAAGGCCGGAGATGAGGCTTGATGGCTCAGAGCTTTTGTGTAATAAAGTTTTATTAAAGTATAAAAGAGATAGAGAAAGCTTCTGACATAGACATCAGAACGGGGCAGAAGAGTACTCCCCTGCAAGTCTTTAGCTGGATGTTAAATAGCTACTAGTAGTCTGCTAATTAAAGAAATGTCTCAAAACTCAGAGAATAGCACCAGGCTCCTCACCCACAAGATGCATTTTGAGATAATCTTGGCACCATGTGAATCACCCTGGGCCATAAAACAACTAACATGAATCTTGAAAAAGGCAGGTTTCCATACAAATATAGTTTCATTAACATAGATTAGGAGAACAATGTATGAGTATAACATACTGGTTTGTTAAGTTGGTTCTGAGCCTTTAGGGGGAACCGACTTAAAGACAGAGTCTGGGGTAAATGCATAGTACATTAACATAGCTTAAGACAAACATTTCCATAAGAAAAACGCATTGGTTAGCTCATGGTTTGAGAAAAGTCAAGTTCAGGTGGAACCAGGTGTCATGACAACACAGAATTTTAAGAGAAATCTCTTTTTAAATTTGTATACAGAAGGGGAAAAAATGTATCACTAGTTTGTTTCCTCCTGCTGCTTAAGAGAGAGAGAGAAAAATTGTCTGACACTTGCAGCCTATTTCCTCCGTTTGGAGACCCCTGGCCTTCCTGCCTGTTACCCTCTCACTAACAATGAAAAATCAAAAAGAGAAAGTAAGGAATCAATCCCATTCACCACTGCAACAAAAAGAATTCAATATCTAGGAATAAACTTACCTAAGGAGACAGAAGAACTGTACACAGAAACTTATAAGACACTAATGAAAGAAATCAAAGACGACATAAACAGATGGAGAGATGTTCCATGTTCCTGGGTAGGAAGAATTGATATTGCGAAAATGACTATACTACCAAACACAATCTACAGATTTAATGTGATCCCTATCAAATTACCAATGGCATTTTTCACAGAACTTGATCAAAAAATTTCACAATTCATTTGGAAACACAAAAGACCGCAAACAGCCAAAGCAGTCCTGAGAAAGGAGAATGGAGCTGGAGGAATCGGCCTTCCTGACTTCAGATTATACTACTAAGCTACAGTCATCAAGACAGTACAGTACTGGCACAAAAAAAAAGAAATATAGACCAATGGAACAAGAGAGAAA
>JAJLRB010002430.1:0-32570 GCA_020976825.1 Odocoileus hemionus | reverse complement strand
AGGGTTTAATTCTTTCTTTACCCAAAAAAGGGGGAAATGTTTGAATCCCGGCGAACATAGGAAAGTTAGGTTTCCAAGTTTTTTCTCAAACAGGGGGCCGCACTTTCCTTTGAGAAATTTTGGGGGAAGTGGGTAAATGCTTAAAAGCGGGAAGGGGTCCTTCTTAAAAGGGATAAAAATTTCAAAAAGGGTGTAGCAATGGGAAGGTGGCCGGGTTTTCCCAACATCATCAAATTTATTCCAAATTCCCCCTTGGGACATCCACGAGGGGAAAAAATTGCCCCCCTTTAAAACCCCAAAACAGGAGTACTTAGTTTAAAACCAAAAAAGGGAGTTTGGGAGGGCCCATTAGGGGGTAACCCCCAAAATCCAATAAGAATTTGAAAACTAAAAGGGGGACAAAAGAGATTTCCCAATTTGTGCAAAGATGAACCCTTTAAAGGGGGAATTTCCATAAAAAGGGGGCAAGGCCAAAATGGAGTAAAGTAAAATAAGGGGAAGGAAAATTTTCATAGTGAGTTTTGTGATGTAAATAAAATTTGGTTTTTGGGGATACTTTTTGGGGGAATTATATAAAGGTTAAATTAGTGGGTGGGGAGGCCCATACATAAAAGGGGTTGTGATATCTCGAAGAGTGGGTGTGTTTGGGTTTTTGGAAAAATTTAGTGTCATGCCCAATAAAAAAGGAAAGATGTTTCTTACTTTAGGGGAAAGAAATCCCCAAAAACAGTTGGTGTGAAACCCAAAATTACAGTGGGGTGATGACCCGATCCCCGGGAAAGGAAAATAGGGGGGGGTTGTGATGCCCTTAGAAATGGGGTTTTGTTCAAAAACTGAGGATGTGATGCCCTTGGGAAAGGGTTTAAAAAGTTCCCAAATAAAATATGCGGAGTGTGATGTAAGGCAAAGAGTGGGCTTGATATAGGGGAATTTGGGTTGGCAAAAAAAAGGGGGGGCAATGCCTTTTACATGGGTTTTAATGTATCCTTTGAAGGGGAATTGGCAACATAAATTCTGGGGGTTTGGGTTGTGATGATTTGGAAGATGCCCTTTAAAAATGTAAAAGGATTCATATATACCCCGGAAGGGGGGTTTATAAACCCAACACACGGGTTTGTTCATAAAGTGGAATGATGTCAAAAATTTGATTGGATGGGATGCCCCAGGATACTGGCTTGATATTTTTACTTTAGAGGGGCCCTTTTATATAAAGGGTTTGGGTGGGTAAAAATAACACAATAAAAGGTTAGGGGAGGTCAGATATAGGGGATGTAATTTTCGGTTTGGGGATTTGATGTCATAAATAAAGGGTTGTGGGGTCAAAAAAGGGGTTGGGGATGTCATAAGTAAAAAATAAAGTAATATATATATTTGGCTGTGATTCAAAACTTTAAAAGGGGTTTGAAAAAATTGGTCCCTTGCTTGTGTTAACAAGATACAAGGGTGTTTTATGTCGAAAATTTTTTTTTTTTTTGAAGTTACCCCCAAGGTTTTTTTTTGTTAAAACCTGCTGTAAAGCCTTTAAAAAGGGGAAATGTCAAAACATAAGAGGGGAAAGTCAAAACGGTCATTGTGTGATGTCACAAATATAGTGAATTGATATCATACACGAAAGGTGCCCATTTTCATTTTCGTAAAATATTTGCGGTATTATGAATATTTGCTTGTGATTCAAAAATTTTAAAGGGAAATGTTGTCAAAAAGGGTGGGAAAAAGGGTTGCCCATGTGAAGTGCATATGAGGGCATAAAATGCCACCGGGGAACCCCTTACATATTTGGTGTAAATTCGTGAAAAAAGTGGTTTGATGACATAAATTTTGGATTGATGGCAGTTAAAAAAAGGGTTTCAAGACAAATAAAGACTTTTATTTCATAAACAGATGGATGAGATCTTTTAACATTTGGATATGATTTTATAAAATAGAGGTGCCATGAAAAATTAAACAAGGGGATAATGACACAAGAGGGGGTTTTGTTGCCATAAAAAGTCCTATATGTATAAATGCGTTTGTGTGATTTCACATCATGGGGTTTAATAAATCTTTTCAATTTGGTGTGTTTTCACCTATATATGGGTGTTTCGAAAAGGGGTTTGTTTAAATAAAAAAACCCCAATGTGAGATTCATATATATGGAGTATAAATTTTTAAAAACATAGAAGGTGCTTGAACAGTTAAAAGTGGTGTGATGTCAAAAGTATATGTATGGATTAAACATGGTTGATGTTTTGAATAGGTGGTTTGGAAAATTTTCATGAAAACAGTTTTTGTGAGTAAAAAGAGTGGTGTAAATTTCACTTTAAATTAAATTGATGTAAAAAATTGGGGTTTGGGTTTTTATAAAAATTTGGGAGGTTTTGGGTTTCCCCCAATACACTTTAAGTAATGCCCGCACCCTACGGGGGGATGGAATGTCAAAATTACTGTGGGGGATGACAAAAATTTCAGAGGGTGTGATTTTATAAAATTTTGGACTTACAGAATAAATTTTGGTTGCAATGTATTTCATAAAAGCCTTTCATTTTGGGCTGTGATTTTCATAAAAAAATGGGGCTTAAAATCATCAATAATTCGGTTTGATGCAAACATTTTGGGATGTGCGGCCAGATAAAGGGCGGGTGAGTAGCAGAGTAAATTTGATGTCATGACAGAGTGTTTGTGTCAAAAAGCCTGGGTGGGGTGTTTATATAGTGAATAATGTCCCAAGCCTATAGATGTTTTGAATAAACATACTTTTTGGGGGTTTATACACTGATACTTGGGGTGAGCAAAATACAAAAGGAGGGTGTGTTGCCAATATATTTTTGGGTATCGTTTTAAAAGGGGTTTTTGTCAAAAAAATATTGGGTATGGGTTTCCCCAAAACCCCTGGGGGTGACGTTACAGATAAAAGGGGGTGATTTTCAGAGGTACAGGGGATGAAATGTCCCTAAACCTGGATTGATGTTACTAAAAGGGGAAAATGTTTTCATGAATTCAGCGGGTGATTTCAAAAAATGCTGAGATTTATGGCAAAACTTTGAAAGTGATTCTTTTAGAGGTGGATGAGTAAAAGGTATTCCCAAATGTGGATTTCCATACTTTTGTGATGTCATCATAAAAGAATGTGTGACGACAAATAAACAGTGGCTGTGTTTTCAAAAATGTGGGGGGGAGATGTCAGGTTAGTAGGTGTTTTTCATGAAAACAATTTTGGGGCTATATATAATTGGATAGAAGTAATTTTAAAATAATGGGGGTAGTCATACATTTGGTTTCTGATTCAAAAAGGGGTTCGGTGATGTATTATACTGAAAATGAAGTCCTAGATAGATTTGTGTGATGTCATACAAGAGTGTGTGAGGGGATAATTTATTCACTTTGGGGTTTATGACAAAAGAACTGTGGAGGGAGTGCAAAAAGTAAATGGGGGAAATGGAAAATTTAACTTTGAGTTGTTTGTGGTTTTGGTAAAATATAGGTGTGTGATGTCATGGGTGCAAGGATGTAAATTTTATGAAAATTTTTTCCCAAAAAGGTTTTGGTTTATAAAAAAATTGATTGAAAAATAAAGAAAAGTGCATAAAGGGCATACATAAATTTTTTTTGATTTTCCCCTACAAAGAGTTGGGGAAGGGGGTAAACAATAGGGGGGATTTTTTGTCAGATAAGTGGGGGAGGGTGTCATGAGTGCAGTGAAGTGATGTCATATATAATCTTGATGTCATTAAAAGTGGAACGATCCTTGTTTGGGAAAGTTTTGAAGGGATACGTTTTTGGGGGGTGAGGTCAAACATAAAAGGATGTGATATCATCGAAAAAGGGGTGTGATTTAAAAACAGACCATGTCCCGTGAAGTTAATAAAAATAGTGAAACGAGTCTTTTACAACGGGTAAGATGTCGTCTTACAATGCAAGGAAACTCAAAAACAGTTGGTTTTGATAACCTCAATACAGGGGGATGTGATGACCCGATAAAAATGGAAACGTGGGCAAATAAATTTGTGATGTCGGAAGGGAAAGGTGGTTTTATATCATAAACTGAGGGTTGAAAGTCTTTTTATTGGGGAAAAAGGGTTTCCAAAAAATATCCAGTGTGATGGGCTTTCAAAAATTGGAAAGGTTTTAATGGGAATTGAGATGGCAAAAAACAGTGGGGGCAATGTTTAGTACAGTGGGTGTGATTTCAAGCCTGAAGTGGAAATTTTGGGAACAAAAATTCTGTGGTTTTGGGGGAAAGAGTGGTATGATGTATTTGAAAAGGGAAAAGATGTCATATATAAAAAAATGTGGGATTAAAACCCCACCCCAGTTTTGTTTTTTAATTTTGGGTTTTGATTCATTTTAAAAAAGTGGGTAGGGGGTCGGGCTTTTAAATGGCTGTGATATGATACTGAGTGGTGTGATATCATTGGAAAATGGGTTTTAAAAACCAAAACAAATGGAATTTAAGGGCCCGATATAGTGGGTGTTAAAGGTTTTTGGTATAGGGGGACTTGATGCCCAAAAAAAAAGAGGTTGAGGTAAAAAAAGAGTGGAGGATGTGGTTTAGTAATATGAGTATCTTTAAGGGGCGTGATGTATACATACATGGTTAGATAAAATTGGAATTTGGTTTTTGCCCAAATAATGCGTGTGATTCAAATAGTGGCTGTAATTTACACAATTTTGTTGTTATAACACTGGTTGTCCCATATGAAGTGGGATAGTCATAAAGCTAGGTGTGTGGTAAGCAGAGTCTTGTGTGATGGGAAAATATAAGTAAATGGTAATACAGGTAGGTGATTTCTTTTCATATATGCGTTTTATGCCCGAAAGGTGCAGGATTCATAAATACTAAGGTGTTGTATAAAGTTGGTATGATTCATGTGCAGTGCTTGAGGGCATACATGGCCACTGGCCCCTTTAATAGTTGGTTGATACGTGACAAGGGGGTTTGATGACATAAGGGGGATGTGAGGGCAGTTATAACTTGTTCAAGACAAATATGAGTTGGTGGCATAGACAGGTGGAGGGGAATTATACGGTGGATATGTGTCATAAACATAGGGGGTTTCCATGACGGATAAACAAGGTATGAGGGACATAAAGAGTGGACTGTTGTCATATAAAGTGTCTATCATGTATACATGCAGTGTGTGATTTCACACGTACATAGGGTCTAATACAATCATTCATGAGTGTGATTTCACCGATATAGTATGTGTGATGTCGGATAAAAGTGGTTGTGTTGTCATTCTCCCAAAAATGTGAATGTCAATATATACTGAGTATGATGTCAAAAACACAGTAGGTGTCTTGTCACAGTTGCAGGGGCTGTGATGTCACAAGTATATTGTATGGGGATGTATTAAACAGGGGATATGATGTTTTGAATAGAGCGGATGGGATGTCATGTCCCGTCTTGTGATGTCATAAAAGGTGGGTGTGATATCACATAGAATTCTATGATGTCATATATATAGTGGGTTTGAGGTCCAAACATATTGCAGGTGTGGTATAAGCAGTACACTGTAAGTAATGACGCAGTACAAGTGGGATTATGATGTAGATATACTGTGGTGTGATGACAGGGGAAAAACAGAAAAGGTGTGATGTCATAGAGCGTTTTTTGACGCAATACAGAAGGGGGAAAAATGGGGATGTCATGTGTAGTCTCATTTAAGATTTTTCTAAAGCATTATGGCGGCTGTTGATAATTCAAATGAAAAAGGGGGAAAACCACAGGGGGGTTTTTTGTTGACGTCATAAAAATTTAGTGGATAGGATTCACAAACGCAGCTGTGACGTTACCTATAAAGGTTTGGCTGTCAGAGTAGAGGAAACTGTCATGAAATCTTACAATGAATTCCCGCATATAGGCAGATCCTGATTCATGGATACTGTAGTCGAGCCTGGTGATATCTTAAATGATGAGATACATTCATAAAGTGGAATGTATGTCAATTTAGAATGTGTATATGCTCATATGTATTCAAAGGTTATGATTTCCATACTTTGCTAGATCATTCGATACAGATGTTGACGACACAGATCCATGGCGGAATGATCAAATTAGTTTGGTGGATGGTCAAGGTATAATCGTCTAGTGTCATGTAATGCAGTTTGGGTGATATCAGAGATATTGAATAGTGCATGTCAGCAATTATACTTGTTGTATGTCACACATGAGGTCCTGATGTCAAAGAGTTCATTGACGATTCCATGCAGTACGAATAATTATGCCTACTATAGATTGTGTGATGTGCCAGTACAGAATGTTTTGTTGATAGAATTAGTACACTTGGTTTAATGACACAGATACCGTAGAAAGGTTGACAGTATGTACTGTGTAGAGGAGCAGATATTACGATTGCGTTGTCTTTGGCATGTCATATATAGTGGGTATGAAGTCAGTGAAGACAGTGGTGGTAAATTGATTGACTTCAATGTTGCTTTCATATAAGATGGATGTACAATATGTATTATGCATAGAAATCATTGCATTAATTTTGTGTGAATGTCTTTCAAAGATTGG
Source organism: Odocoileus hemionus (assembly GCA_020976825.1). NCBI lineage: Eukaryota > Metazoa > Chordata > Mammalia > Artiodactyla > Cervidae > Odocoileus > Odocoileus hemionus. The sequence continues at coordinate 26,074 of JAJLRB010002430.1, read as the reverse complement.
TATAGTCATCAATAGTGGATTCCAATCATGAATATAGTGGAGTGTACATAGTGCAGCATTGGATAGTCATATGAGAAATCTAGTGATGTCATGATCAATTTAGCTGTTACTGTAGAATGTATAGATGTTATACTGACGTGGGTTTGGAGGCATACATTCAAAAGGAGGTGATATCCGTCAAATGAGTGGCGTAAGACACACGACCACAATTTTCTGTATTGTTAAGATATATAGTGAATCTATGTCTACATACTAACGGATATATGGTCGTCTTACTTTACGCATGATGATCTCATAAATTCATTTGGTTGATAACTCTCAAGACATGATGTGAGGTCCCAGATGAACTTGAAACGATTCAAAAGTCATGTTGTGCAGTCGTATGAAACGGTAGTGTAGATCATAAACTGAATGTGATTGTCTTGATAATGAGTGAATACAGATTGACCATACATTATGCCGAGTGTATGTCCGATCGCCAAGAGTGGACGTGATATCAGTGAGAGATATGAGATGGCAAAAAAACGTGCGTCAATGTCCTATACTTGTTGTGTGATTCATGAGCTGAAGTTGACTGGTAGTCACAAAAATGCTTGTTTGGTGAGATAGAGATGGTAAATGTGAATCTGAATAGTGCACAAATATGTTCATTATATATTCCGAGTGTTGTAATCAACCACACACAGTAATTGTATGTCATACATTTGATTTGATGTCATAATAGAGTGGATATGGATGGCAGACGTATCACTGCTGTGATATGACTACATAGAAGTGGCTGAGTGATACATCATGGTAGAGTGGTGTATACACAAATACACTGAGAAATGATGTCAATATAGTGATAGTGCATTCTGATATGACTTGATATGTCGATAAATAAAAGTTGAGGCTGCAAATAGAGTGGATTGATGTGTATGAGTATCATAGATGTCTTATCCATTTAGAGTGCTGTGATGTTAAACATATATCAGTGTTAAGTAAAATAGTTACTTTGCGCGTTAGTTTGACACCAGAACTAATTCGGTGTAGTGTCAGACTTAGTGTATGAAGTTGTGTACACAATCTTACTGGGGGTTTAGACTCTGCGGTGGCTAAAATGAAGTGATGTGTCATAAGCATATAGTGTGTGAAGTTCATAGACAAGTCCATTGTGATGTCACATATAAAGATAATGTGATATCATAGTAGATAAGCTGACCTCTCCATAATCGAATATATTGCGTGTTAAGTCATTGGAAATGAGTGCATGTGATGTCCATAGAATACTAAGATTAGAGCTTGTAATAGAAGTTGTGATGATGGTATCAATTAAGTGCTTAGATGACTTACATCTCCACCTGTGAATTCTTACATTGTTTAAATTGTGATATCGTCGACCGAAGTGTGTACGTATAATGCATGACAGGTGATTGATTGCAGTTATAACATGTTTTCAAGACAAAATAAGTAAGATTGGTTATCATAGACACAAGTGAATGAATCCTTTACATGTATATAGATTGTCAAAACAAAGTGTAGGGTGGCCATGACGAATTAAACAATGGAATGATTGACAATGGAAAATGGACATGTGTTGTCATATAAAGTGTCTATCATGTTATACATTGCAGTGTGTTGATATTCAACACGTACATAGGGTCTAATACAATCATTCAAGTGAGATTGTGTATTTCACCGATATAGTCCCTGATGTGAATGTGGGAAAATTGACTAAGTGTTGTTTGTTCATTTCATACACCAATGAGTGAGATTGTCATATATATTACTGAGTACGATTCAAGAAAACATAGTATAGTGTCTTGTCACAGTTGTCAGTGGCTGTTGAAGTTTCACAACGCTATATTGTCATGTGAATGTCATTAACAGATTGATATGATGTTTTGTCAAATAGGAGCGGATGAGAGGATTCATGAATACATCTTGGTGACATTACCTAAAAGATGGGTAGTATATATCACATAGAATTCATATGAGTCATATATAAAATATGAGGTTTGAGAGTCAAACATATTGGCAGAGTGGTATAAAGCAGTACACAGTAAGTATTGACGGACTTCATGGAGTTGATCAATTGGAACTGATGTCAGATACATAATTAGCTGATGTGATGTCATAAGACATTGACGTCATACTGAATTAAGTATGTGTCATTTATTACATCAGATCGATGTCATGCATATCGCATGGGAGATCCTATCAGCAAACAATGGCATATATCACTACGATAAGTCTTGGTAAGACAAACACATTCTGTGATGCTTTCAATATAAAAGACTGAGCTATTGAGACTGAGTACTTATGATGTCATAACAGAGTTTTTGTGTGCATAAAAGCCTGTTGTTGATGCGTTTTAGTCATAAAGTGCCAGGCCTATATTATTGTTACATAAGTCCATACACGTTGTTGATGTTATATCACTGACGACTAAGTGGGTTGACCGACGAGAAATACGAGACACGGAGTTGAGTATGTAAAGTATACGTTTAGTAGTCTGTCTCAACACATGTTTTTGACGTCAAATTGTTGGATAGTTTTCACAAACACAATGTGGCTGTGACTTACATATAAGTGGTTGTGCGTCATAGTATAGGGATGAATGTCCTAAACCGTACATGTAATGTCGCATATAGGAAATCTGATGTCATGAATGTAGTGGCTGTGATATCTAAATGCTGAGGATAGATGTTCATAAAAAGTGAATGTGATGTCATGTAGAATGTGTATGATGTCATATTATGCAAGGGTGATGATTTTCCATACTTGCTGTGTGTCATCGATTACAGAGTGTGTGACGACACAGACATATATATTTGAATATGATGTCATCAATATACTGGGTGTGATGTCACACATTTAGGTGTCTGATGTCATAAAGAGTTCATGTGACGTCATGCATACTGAATATGATGTCCTACATAGAGTGTGTGTGATGTCATACAGAGAGAGTGTGTGTGGTATAATAGATACACTGGTTTTGATGACACAGATACCGTGGAGGAAGTTTCAGATGTAGTGGGTGAGAGGGCAGATATAACGATTGCGTTGTCTTGTGTGCGTGGTCATATATAGGTTGTGTGTGAAGTCATGAATGCAGTGGATGTAATGTGTTGACTACAATGGTGTGCATTCATAAAGAGTGGATGTGACAATATGTATAATGCATAAGATGTCATACATAAATTTTGTGTGATGTCATACAAAGAGTTGGTAGAGGTCATCAATAGGGTGGATTCAATGTCAGATATAGTGGGAGTGATGTCATGAGTGCAGTGCATGTGATGTCATATATAATCTGTGATGTCATTAAATGTGGAGGCGATGCCTTGTGGAATGTATATGATGGTATACGTGTTAGGAGTGGGTTGTGAGGTCATACATACAAGGTGTTGATATCATCGAAAGAGTGGGTGTGATGACACAGACACAGTGTCTGTGATGTTAATAATTTAGTGAATCTGATGTCTATACAACGGATATGATGTCGTCTTACATAGCGCAAAGATCTCATAAATACAGTTGGTGTGAGATAACCTCAAATACAGTGGATGGATGATGACTGGACTGATATCAATGGAGAGATTGATGCATGGCAAAAAAACATAAGGTCTATATCTAGGTACATTGATTGGTGATGGTCTTACTAATGCGATGTGGCAGCTCCCCCCCACCACCACCACCCCCCATAGAATTCTGTGTTTGCTGAAGTAGAGTCGATAGATTTATTCTTAAGTGCAGAAAGATTCATATATATGCCGATAGTTATACAACCACACAGCATATTGTATGTCATACATTTGTGGATTGATGAAGTCGATTAATAAGTGGGTAAGTATGTCACTATTACTGCTGTAGATTATAGACATAGAGGTGCTGTGATATCAAGGTAGATGGTGTGATATACACAAAATACCGCTGGCATATAGGTCAGATATTAGGTTGTAGGGCGTATAGGGACTTTCGATTCATAAATAATGAGTGTTGGTCAAGAAAGAGATGGTGATGTGTATGTAGTACTAGATAGTCATACATATGAGTGGCCTGGTGATTGATCAACATCTCACGAAAAGTGTAGATAAAATTGGTACATTGCGAGGTTAGACACTGAGACAATGCTTGTGATGTTCAACATAGTGGATGAAGTCGACACAATCGAAGGTGTGGTTATAACACTGCGTGTCTGCCATATGAAGTGATATGTCATAGACAATAGAGTGTGTTGAAGTCATAGAGCAATCCAGTGTAGTATGACACATATATATGAATGTATATCATACAGAGTAGTGACCTCCATTAGTCGTATATAGTGCGGTTATGGCATGAATGAAGTCATGTTATGTCATATAATTACTATGGTATGCTTTAAATAAAAAGTGTGGATATGATTGTCAAGGTGACTATTGCATATGATGCTATACATGGTGCCACCATGAACTTCTTACATAGTTGTGTAATATCGTCGACCAAGTTTTTGACTATAAACATACGTTGATGTGATAGGCAGGTTGATAACATGTTGTCAGAGATACAAATAAGAGCGTGTTAGCATAGTACAACAGAGTGATAATCCTATAATACTGAGATAGATAATGGCATAATCATTGTGGGGCCAGGACGGATAAACAATGTATAGAACATCATGATGTACTTAGTTGATCAGATAAAGTGTCTATCGATTGATTATTAACCATGCATTTTTGTGATCAACACGTACATTTAGGGTGCTAAATACAATCAGTCATATAATAAAACAAGTGAGGGTATTTGCACCGATATGATATTGTGATGTCGGAGAAAAGTGGTTGTGTTAGTACATTCACTACACACATTTAAATGTCGATAATAATACTGATAGATGTCAAAAACATAGTAGAGTGGTCTTGATCACATTGCATTGACTAGTGATGTCACAAGATAATTGTATGTGATGTAAAAACATGTGATATGAGTATTTGTGAATAGAGGATGATGTCATAGTAATACAAGGTACTTGTGATGTCTAGGAAGGAGAGTGTGATATCATCATAGAACGTTCATATATGATGTCGATATACTGAAGTGGTTTTGAGGTCAAACATATTCATGTGTGGTATACGCGAGTACTACTTGTACGTGATATGCAGCCTACAGTGGATGTCGATGATGCAGATATAGCTGTGTGTGATGAACATTACTACAGAGGGTGTGTAGTGTACATCGATCGATGTGATCGTCATTCAGAATGAGAATGTGATGTTCCAAATGTGTAGTTTCGATATATTTCCTTCCATATGGCGCCGTGATATTCAGGCAAACAATGGCAATATATCAGCGATAATCTCGGTAGTGAGGACACACATTCATTGGCTTGCTCAAGATATAATGGCTGTGATGTAGACAGAGTAGCTATTAGATGCATGATACAGAGCATGGTGTGTGACAGTGAAACCTGTGTGATTCTATATAATCATAATGGCCATGCCTATAGTATGTGTGACTTATAGAAATACTACACGTTTGTGTTATATCACTGACACGTGGGTGAACTTGGACCGAGAAATACAGAACACGGACACTATTGGTGATTATGTCAGATAGTGACAGTTTGTATTCGCTCAACACAGAGTTTTTGTCGTCAAAGTTTATTTGTGATAGGATAGTCACCAAACCCATGGCTGTGGTTACGGATATAGAAATGGTGTTGTAGCTGTCAAGTATAGCGAAGAACATGTCCTAATAACCGTACATGAATGGTCGCATATAGGAAGATCTGAATGTCATGAATGTAGTGCTGTGATATCTTACATTAGCCCTGAGATAGATGATCATAAAGTGGAAATGTGATTCATGTAAGAATTGTTTATGATGTCATATGTTATGGTCAAAGGGTGATGATTGTACCGATTAATCTTGCTGTATGCTGCATCGATACTGAGTGTGTTCACACACAGAATCCAGTGGCTTGTGGATTCATATGTAGTGAATGGAATGTCATTAGATCAAATGTTCATGAAAAGCAGTAAGTGATATCATATATATTGAATAGTGAATTCATACAATGATAACTGGGTTATTCACTCATTTAGGTATCTTATTCATAAAAGTTCATTACTCACATACTAATATTAGTCTCTACCCAAATGAGATGTGGTGTGGATGTCATACATGTGTTTTTGGTGATAATTGAGACACTGTTTTATATACGTATTCCGTGATGAAGTTTCTGATTACTGGGTTAAAGGCAATATAAATAGTGCCGTTGTCTTTGTGCGTTCATATATATGTGTGTAAGAACATGAATGCATTGGAAGTTAATGATTTGACTTCTATGGGTTGCATTCATAAAGATGGTGATGTGTACAATATTATAATGCATGAAGATGTCCATACCATAAATTTTTGTTGATGTCATACAAAAGTTGGGTAGAGGGTCATCTAATAGTTGATCAATTCAGATATGTGCAGTGATTTCATGGAGATGCAGTGCATGTTGATGTCATATAAATTTAATCTTGTGATGTCATTAAATGTGGAGGTGCGATGCCTCTGTGAATGTATTAATGATGGTATACTGTGTAGTGGGTGTGAGGTCATACATACAGAAAGGATGTGATATCATCGAAAGAGGTGGGTGTGATAGGTGATTGAATGACACAGACACAGTGTCCTGTGATGTTAATAATATAGTGAATCTGTCGATGTCGTATACAACGGATATGATTGTCGTGTCTTACATAGACGCAAGAGATCTCATAAATACAGTTGGTGTGATAACCTCACATACAGTGTGATTGTATGACCCAGATACCGTGGAAACGATGTCAAATAGTAATGGTGTTGATGTCGTAGAAACGGTGGTTTGATATCATAAACTGAGGATGTGATGTATTGTATGGTGAAAACAGTTTGCCATACAATATATCCCGAGTGTGATGTCTCTGCCAAAGAGTGGACGTGATATCAGTTGGAGAGATTCGAGATGGGCAAAAAAACAGTGCGGGCAATGTCTAGTACAGTGGGTGTGATGTCATGCACTGAAGTGGATTGGCAGCATAATTTTCTGTGGTTTGCTGTCGGAATAGAGTGGATATGAATGTCATCTGAAGAGCAACATATGATCGCCTCATATATATGCCGATGTGGTATCAACCACACAACGTATGTTGTTGATGTCATACATTGTGGATTTGATGTCATAAAATAGTGGATAGGATGTCATACGTATAATCTTCGTGATATGATACATAGAGTGGCTGTGATTATCATGGGTCTATCTAGAGTGGGGTGTAATAACACAAATACTACTGATAAATGACGGTCAGATATAGTGATGTGATTCTGGTAATAGTACTTGAGTCAGAATAAAAAGGCTTGTGGAGAGTCGGTTGAAAAAGAGTGGATGTGATGTCGTTATGTTATGCTACAATAGTATGGTCTTACAATATAGATATGCTTTGATGTTATATACATACACCTGGGTATAGTCCTAAAAAGTTGGTAACATTGCCGATGTTGTCTCACAGATACAATCTTATGATGTTCAGACATAGTGGCTGTGAAAGTTTACACAATCGTTTATGTTTTTGGATAACACTGCTGTATTGCTGCCATATGAAGTAGATATGTCATAAGCATAGAAGTGTAGAAGTCATAGACAGAGATCATGTTGATGTCACATATATTAGTGAATGTGATTATCATACAGATAGTGGTGACCTGTCATATCGTATATATATATGCTGATTATTCCTACTATAGTGCATGTGATGTCAAGAATACTAAGATCTTGTCATAAATAGTTTGGATATGATGATCCATAGTCAGTCATATGATGCATACAGGCCCTCCAGGTAACTCTTACATAGGTTCGACTCTTATATCGTCGACTTATGGACTTGATGACATACCATGGAATATGGATGGCAGTTTATAACGATTTTTCAAGACAAATCATTAGACTGGTGTATCCATAGACACAGAGTGGATAGATCCTACTAACGGTGATATATAGTCATAAAACATTGTGTGCCAGTGACAGGATAAACAATGTCTATGATGACATCATCCTGAGTGGACTTGTTAGTCATATAAGATGTTCTATCATGTTAAGACATGCTGTGTGTTGTATTTTAACACAGTACTGTAGGGTCTAATACATACATTCAAGTGAGATGATGATTTTCTACCGAATATAACATGTGTGGATGGTCGGAAAACGTGGTTTGTGTTTGTCAATTCATACACAATGTGAGATTCATAATATATTATATGTATTCAAAAACAGAATATGTCGTGGTCACATTCCGTGGCTTGATTCACAAGGATAGTTTATTATTGGAAATAAACATGGAAATGATGTTTTGAATAAGCTATGGGATGTCATGAATACATTCATTTTATTTATAAAGAGGTGGTGTATTCCAATAGAATCTATGATGTCATATATATATGGTGTTGGAAGTCTAGACAAAATTCAGTTGAGATAATCATACACTAAGTAATGACCAGTCTACAGTGATTGATGTCAGATATACTGGTATTATGACATAATACAGGAGGTGTATGTCATTAAAATGTGACGTCTTACAGAATGAATGTATGTCATATTTAAGTTTCATAATTCATCGATGGCCCGTGAGATCATAGCCAATCAAATGGGGCATATATTATCGATAATCTCGAGTTGATACACACATTCTTGATGGGTACGATCAAACAAGGGGGGGCTGGGGGGAAAAGTTAACATTAAAGTGTTTTTTGTGTTTTCAGGGGGTTTTTTAAAAAAAGGGATTGGAATGTCCTAAACCCTTTTTTACAAAATTTTTGAAGGTTTTTCCCGCTTTTTAAAAAAAAGGGGGAGAGTTGGGAAAATGTCCTAAGAATTTGGGTTCGTTAAAAATCTTTAAAGGGGGCGGGAAATTTTAAAGGGGAATGTCAAAAGTGTGAATGTGATGTCATGTAGAATGTGATGATGCAATGTACCCAAGGGTGATTTTTTCCCATACTTGTGTGAGTCACGATACAGATGTGTGACGACACAGACCCGGGCGGTGATGCAAATGAGTGGGTGAGATTCAGGTATATCGGGTGTGGTGCATGAATGCAGTATGGGTGTATATAATTTGAATATAGTCTCAATATACTGGGTGTGATGTCACACATTTAGGTGCTGATGTCATAAAGAGTTCATGTGCTCATGCATATAAATATAGTCCTACATGATTTGGTTTGTCATACGAGGTTGGGGGTATATTGATACACGGGGTTTGATGACACAGATACCTGGAGGAAGTTTCAGTGTAGGGGTAGAGGGCAAATATAACGTTTTTCGTTGTCTTTTGTGCGTGGTCATATATAGTGTTGTAAAGCTGAATGCAGTGGTGTAAGTGTTGACTACAATGGTGTCTTTCTAAAGAGGGGGATGTGAAAATGATAATGATAAGTGTATACAAAAATTTTGTGTGATGTCATACAAAGATTGGTAGAGGTATCAATAGGGGGGATTAATTCAGTTGGGGGAGTGATTCATGAGTGCAGGCATGTGATGTATTTATGGGTTGTCAAAAATGTGGAGGCTCCCTTTTTGGAATGTATATGAGGGTTTAAGTGTATGGGTGGGGGTCTCATACAAAATGGATAATCGAAAAGTGGGTTGTGTGACACAACACAGTGTCTGTGATGTTAATAAATAGTAATTGATGTCGTTTACAACATTGATGGTCTTACATAGGCAAGAGATCTCAAAATTTCATTTGGTGTGAAAACTCAATACAGGATTGATGCCCCCAGAAAAGTGGAAACATGTCAAATGAAGGGTTGTGATGTCGTAGAAACGGGGTTGATTTTCATAAACTGGGATGTGGATGTCTTGTATGTGAAAAGTCCCATACTATCGAGGTGATGTCTTGCAAAAGTGGACGTGAATAGTGGGAGTTTGAGATGGCAAAAAAAAAAGGGGGGGCAAGTCTAGTCGTGGGTGTGATGTATCCCTGAATGGATGTGGCAGCATAAATTCTGTGGTTTGGTGAATAGAGTAAAATTGTATTTGAAGGGCAAGATGTCAATATATCCCGAGTGTTATAAACCCCACAACAGTTTGTTGTCAACATTGGATTTGATTTTTAAAATAGAGTGGATAGGTGTCAGATATACTGGCTGTGATTGAACTGGGTGGTGTGATACAGGTTTTGATGGGTGTATAACACAAATAACGGAAATGGGGTCAGTTGTGGATGTGTGCTGGTTAGGGGACTTATGTATAAATAAGGGGTTTGTGAGGGTCAAAAAGAGTGGATTTGATTGGTATTAGTACATATGATGTCATAAATTTGGCTGTGATGTATAATACCGGGTAGAAAAAAATTTGGTAATTGCGTTTTGCCAAATTACAATCGTGTGATGTCGAATATGGCGTGAAGTTACAAAAAGTTTTGTTGTTAAACACTGGATGTCCATAAAAGTGGTAGTCAAAAGAAGGGTGTAATCATAGAGTCATTGTGTGATGTAACTAATAGTGAATTGATTCATACGGGTGGGACCTTCATATCATAAGTGCGTGTTTGTCGAATAAGTGATGTGATGTCTTTTTCAAAGGGATTGCTTTTAATAAAGTGGGATAGATGTCATGGTGCAGTCAGATGATATGGCATACACGCCACCGTGGTACTACCTTACATAGTTGTGTGAGAACTCCGAACAATGTTGATGACATACATGAATTGATGGAGCAAGTTATACATGTTTCAGACATATATGAATTGTTAGGCTAGTACACAGAGTGGATAACCTAATGGTATATGATCATAAACATTGTGGGTGACCATCCAGGATAATACCAATGTGTAAAGATGACATCAAGCGATGAGTGGACTTGTTGTCATATAAAGTGTTCTATCATGTTTATTACATGCAGTCTGTTGTAATTGATTTAACACGTACATAGGGTCTAATACAATCATTTCAAGTGAGTGGTTGATTTTCAGCCGATATAGATATGTGTGATGTCGGATAAAGTGGTTGTGTGTCTCATTCATTACACATTGGAGATGTCATATATATTGAGTATGAAGACCAAAACAGAAGTAGTGTCTTGTCACTGTTTGACAGTGGCTCGTTTTGTCCACAAGTAACTGTTCTATGTGAATTAATTAAGCAGGGGAGACGATGTTTTGATTAGAAGACGGATGGGATAGACATGAATGAATACTGTCTTTGTGATGTGATAAAGAGTGGGTGTGATATCACTTAGAAATCATAACAATGTAATATCATATATTAGGATTTGAAGGTCTAACTTTATTGGGGCCCGTTGTAGTGTATTAAAGCAGTACACTTGTAGTTAATGACGCAGCTACAGGTGGATGATGTGATGTCAGATATTACTTGTGGTTGTGATGACATGAATACAAGAGGTGTGATGTCATAGAGCGGTGTGACGTCATACAGAATGAATGTGAATGGACTGTGTAGTACATATGATGTATCATGCATATGGCTGCGTTGATAGTCATGCAAACAAATGCGGGGTCATATATCAAACGAGATAATGTCTCGTGTGATTGAACTCACATTCTGTATGGTGCCTGTCAGATAAATAATGGCTGTGATGTGAGACAGATAGCTTTGATGAGTCAGATGAGAACACATGGTGTTGTGAGTGTCATTAAAGCCTGGGTGTAGATGTCGTAGGGGTGATATGCATAATAGGAGCCACATGCTAGCTATAGGTATGTGTACATCTAATACATACACTTTGTGTTATATCACTGATACAAGCGTAGGAGGGTGTGTGACCGCAGAAATACGACACTACGGAAGTGGTATGATGTCAGATTATACTGTTTGTATCGTCTCAACACAGTGTTTTTGACGTCAAATTTATTGATAATGATTCACATAACGCAGTGGCTGTGACGTTACATATAAAAGTGGATTGTGATGTCAGAGGTATAGGGATGAGATTCCTAAACCGTACATGTGATGTCGCATATAGGAGATCTGATTGTCATGAATGTAGTGGCTGTGATATCTTAAATGCTGAGGATAGATGTCATAAAGTGTGAATGTGATGTCATGTAGAATGTGTATGATGTCATATGTATGCCAAGGGTGATGAATTCCATACTTGCTGTGATGTCATCGATACAGAGTGTGTGACGACACAGATCCAGTGGGCGGTCGGGTGATGTCAAATGTAGTGGGTGAGATGTCAGGTATAGTCGGTGTGGTGTCATGAATGCAGTATGGGTGATATCATATATATTGAATATGATGTCATCAATATACGGGGTGTGATGTCACACATTTAGGTGTCTGATGTCATAAAGAGTTCATGTGACGTCAATGCTTACTGAATTATGATGTCCTACAGTAGAGTGTGTGTGATGTCATACAGAGATGTGTGTGGTATAATTGATACACTGGGTTTGATGACACAGATAACCGTGGAGGAAGTTTCAGATGTAGTGGTTGAAGAGGGCAGATATAACGATTGCGTTGTCTTGTGTGCGTGGTCATATATAGTGTGTGTGAAGTCATGAATGCAGTGGTTGTAATGTGTTTTTGACTACAATGGTGTGCATTCATAAAGATTGGATGTGACAATATGTATAATGCATAAGATGTCATACCATAAATTTTGTGTGATTGTCATACAAAAAGAGTTGTAGAGGTCATCAATAGGGGTGGATTTCAATGTCAGATATGAGTGGGAGTGATGTCATAATGCAGTGCATAGGCATGTGATGTCATATATAATCGGTGATGTCATTCAATGTGTAGGCGATGCCTTGTGGAATGTATATGATGGTATAACGTGTAGTGTGGTGTGAGGTCATTTCATGCATACAAAGATGTGATATCATCGAAAGAGTGGGCGTGTTGATGACACAGACACAGTGTCTGTGATGTTAATAATATAGTGAATCTGATGTCGTATACAACGGATATGATGTCGTCTTACATAGCGCAAGAGATCTCATAAATACAGTTGGTGTGATAACCTCAATACAGTGGATGTGATGACCCAGATATAACGTGGAAACGATGTCAAATAGAATGGTTGTGATTCGTAGAAACGGTGTGGTTTGATATCATAAACTGAGGATGTGATGTCTTGTATGGTGAAAAAGTTGCCATACATATAATGCCGAGTGTGATGTGTCATGACAAGAGTGGACGTGATATCATTGGAGAGATTGTGAGATGGCAAAAAAACAGTGGTGGGGGGGCAATTGTCCTAGTAGGGGGTCGTGGGTGTGATTGTCATGTCTATGCCTGTTTTTGTGGATGTGGGCGGCAGCATAAATTCCTGTGGTTTGGTGGGGAATAGAGGTGAGATATGTATGTATTCTGAAGGGCGAAAACATGATGTCATAATATATTGACCGAGTGTTGGTTGATATTCACAACCACACGACAGTATTGTATGTGTCATACATTGTGGATTTGATGTCATTATAATATAGAGTGGGATAGGATGTCAGACGTATACTGGCTGTGATATTGATACATAGAGTTGGCTGTGAATATCATGGGTAGAGTGGTTGTGTGGATAACACAAATACACTGGAAATGAGGTCAGGATTAGTGGATAGTGGGATGTGATGTCTGGTATAAGGTGGATCTTGATGTCATAAATAAAGAGGTGTGAGTTCAAAAAGAGTGGATGTGATGTGTAATGTCGTATACATATTGATGATGTCATACATATAGTGCTGTGATGTCATACATACCACATGGGATTAGATAAAATTGGTACATTGCGTAGTGTATGACAGAGATACAATGCGTGTGATGTCAGACATAGTGGCTGTGAAGTGTACACAATCGTTTTTTGTTGTTATAATTCACTGCGTATGCTGCCATATGAAGTGGGATATGTCATCAAGCATAGAGTGTGTGAAGTCATAGACAGAGTCATTGTGTGATGTCACATATAAGTGAATGTGATATCATACAGAGTAGGTGACCGTCGTCAAGTCGTATATAGTGCGTGTTTAAATGGGTTTTCGCCAAAGGGGGAATAAAAATATGAGTGCATGTGATGTCATGAATACTAAGATGCTTGTCATAAAGTGTGGATAGATGTCATGTGCAGTGCATATGAATGGCATACATGTGCCCCTTGGAACTCTTACATAGTTGGTGTGATATCGTCGACCAAAAAAAAATGTGGTTTGATGACATACAGTGATGATGATGGCAGTTTATAACATATTTCAAGAGCAAATCATAAAGACTTGTGTAGTCATAGCACAGAGTGGGAGTGAGCTCCTATACGGTGGTGGATATGATGTCATAACATTGTGGTTTCCATGACAGATAAACAATGGTATGATGGAACATCAAGAGTGGAACTTGTTGTGCATATAAATGTCTATCATGTTATACATGCAGTGGTGTTGAATTAACACTAACATAGGGTCCTCAATAAAATCATTCAAGTGAGTGTGATTTTCACCGATATAGTATGAGTGATTCGGATAAAGTGGCTGTGTTTGTCATGTCATACACAATGTGGAAATGTCATATATACTGAGTATGATGTCTAAAACAGAATAGGTGTCTTGTCACAGTTGCAGTGGCTGTGATGTCACAAGTATATTGTATGGAGGGTTTCATAAAGGGGTTGATGAAAGACAAGGCGTGATTTTATATAAATCTGTGTTATAAAGTTTGTGTTCACATAGAAAGATGTCATAAATAATTTGGTTGAAAAACCCTAATTCAGGGTTGGTATACCAGAACGTGGAAACGAGTCAATGAAAGGGGGGATGTCGAAAACTGGGGTGATACATAAACTGAGGATGGGGATGTCTGAGGGGTAAGTTCCATACAATGATGGTATGTTATCAATGACTGTATCATGGGAGTGAATGCAAAAAAGGGGGGGCAAGTTTACAATTGGTTGGGATTCATCCAAGTGGTGGGGCCATAAATTTGTGGTTTGGGATGAGGGATAGTGTTCCTAAAGGCAAGATGTATTTAATATGGGAGTGGGGTATAATACATTGTATTCTTAATTGTGAATTTGATGTCATAAATAGGTGATGGATGTCAAGATAGGGTGTGATATGTCATAGAGTGGGTGATTTCATTTGGTGGTTTTAAAAAAATACAGGGGTGAGGCAGATATGTGGAGTGATGTCAGTTAGTGGTTGATGTCATAAATGAAAGGGTGTGGGTAAAAAGAATGATGTGATTTATAATTAATATGATGTCATACATATATGGGTTGATGTATACATACATGGGTTTAGATAAAATTGTCATGTATCTTGAACGGAATAAATGGGATGCCCTAATAGGGTGTAAAGTTTACACAATGGTTTGTTGTTATACACTGGTTGTGCCATATGAAGTGAAAAAGTTTAGATGTGTGGTTAGAGGGCGTTGATTGCTTTGTTGTGTGTTCAATATGGGTGTGTATATCATAAGTGGCGTGTTATGTTTAAATAAAGGGGTGTGATTCATAAATGGATTGCATTATATAAAGTGTATAGATGTCTGTCAGTGTTTTGAGGCATAAGTGTGGGAACCTTCAATAGTTGGTTATATGTCGAAAGGGGGGTTTGATGCATACAGTGATGTGATGGCATTTATAACATGTTCAAAAAATTTAGGGTTGTGGCTGAAAAGGTTATGGGGTTATACGTGGGGGGTTAGAGTCCATAAACATGGGGTTCCATGAATTTTGGGTTGATGACACAAAGGGGCTTTTGTAATATAATGTTCAAATTGTATAACGGAATGTTTTGGTTTAACATACAAGGTCTATAAATCATTCGGGGGTGATATCACGTAAGTATGTGTGACGAAAAGTGGGTTGTCTTTAATTGGATGTCATAAAATTGAGTTGATTCAAAAACAGATGGTGTCTTGTAAGTTGATAGTGATGCAAAATTAGGTATGTGATGTATAAAAGGGGAAATGATTTTTTGAATGAGGGTTTGGGATGCAAAAAACAGTGGGGATTTTATAAGGTGGTGTGATTCCCCTAAAATTATTGTGCATAATTTGTGGGTTTGGGGAAAAATATTGATGTGGTATAAGAAATATGTAATAATACGAGTTGTGGTTATTCAAATAACTGTTGGTAGATGATACAGAGGTTGATGTCATTAGAGGGTGGAGTCAAAGAATGTGTGATGTCATGGTGTTTTAAATTCAGTTATTGGGGGGTGATACAAAAAAATGGGTCAATATATATGATTCTGGTATGTGCCCCTTTTGGGGATGTCTTAAGATAAAGTGTGAGGTAAAGAGTAGTTTGATGTCATAACTAGAGTTGTGGTGTATAATGCTGGTAAATGGGTTATATGTAATTGTGTGCCTTTAAATGGTGATTAACATATTGTTTAATCACAAGGGGTTGGGGAAAATAAAACCGAGTGTGCATAGAAATTTTTGTATGTCTCAACAAGTGTTTTAAACGCAAATATTGGTGTGATTCACAAAAGTGTGTGATACAATAAGGGGTTTGGGCTGTCAAGAATAGGGTGTTATGCCCTAAATTTCTTTGGAGTTGAAAAAAGGGAAATTGATGCATAAAGTGTGGTTGAAAATTGAGGAGGATAGATGCATAAAGGTGAATGGAATTCATTAGAATGTGTGATTCTTGACCAAGGGTTTGATCCATACTGGTGTGAGGGCTTTATACAATGTTAAGACAAATAGGTGTGAGTCAAAGGGGGGTGAGATGTGGGTTTATTGGGGGTTGTCATAAATGCATATGGGGTATCCATGAATATAAATAGGGTATATATATCAGGGTTGATGACACTTTTAGTGTTATTGTATAAGGTTTTTACTTTCATGATCTAATAAATTTACATGGGGTTTGGTGATCAACGAATTTTGGTGGAAAAAATTTAATTGGGTTTGATGACACAATGTGAGAATTTTAGATGATGGTAGGGGGCTTGTTGTGGTTGGTGGTCATAATATGTTTATGATGTTTTAAATTTTTTAAATGTTTTATAAAATGTTTGAAATTTTATTTAAATTTCTATTTTTTGTTTGATTGTGATAAATGGTTTTTTGTCTCTTTATTTTTGGGGGTGTTTGGGGTTTTTCTGTGTCATAATGTGGATGGCGATGCTTTTAATGTATGGATGGTAAATAGGTGTGAGTTTATAATGGATGGTTTCATCGAAAAGGGGTGTGATGCACAAAAGTGGTCTTGGTGTTAATAATATAGTTTTTGATGTCTATAAAGGGGGTTTGAGGTCAAACATAGAAATGTTATAAATACATGTGTATACCATACAGTGGATGTGATGACCCAGATACGTGGAACATGAAATTAGATGGTGTGATGTCTAGAGGGGTTTTTTATACAAAAATGGGATGTATTGTAGTTAATATTGCCATCAAAACCCGGTTGTGATTCATGCAAAAAATGAGTGTTTTAGTAAAATTGGATGGAAAAAAACAGTGGGGCATTCTATAAGGGGTGTGTGTTCAGTGAAGGGGATGAGGGCCTAAACCTATGAGTTTGTCGATAAGGGGGATGATGCTGAATTAAAGGCTGATTCAAAATGCTAGGTGGTTCAAAAGGGAAATTGTATGTCATTACAATGTGGTTTGATGTCATAAAAAAGGGTAGATTTCAACTTTGCTGTGATATGATACAAGATTTGGTGTGAACAGGGTAAGTGGTGTGATCAATTATTGAAATTAGGTATATGTGTGTGATGTCTGATAGTGGTTGATTCATATAAAAAATTGAGTCAAAAGAGTGGGTGTGTTTGTTATTTAGTCTGATGTCATAATAGTGCTGTGTGTCATACTAAATGGTTAAAAAAATTTGGGTTTAAAAGCGTGTGTTGAAAGAACAATGGTTTGATGCAGAATAGTGGGTGGTTTCAAAGTGTAGGGGTTATAAACTTGGTTGCCTTGGTGGTTGGTCATAGTAGGTGTGTGAAGTCATGAAGCTTTGGTGTAATGTTATAAAGGGGTGTGATTCATAAAGAGTGGGGATGTGACTCATATTATAAATGCGTTTTTTGTATGAATAAAGATTTTGGTAGAATATAAGGTGTTGTAAAAGTGGGATATGGTCATGTGCAGTGCATGAGGGCATCATGTGACTGGATCTAATATTTGGGGATACGTGGAAGGGGGTTTGATGAATACAGGATGTGATGGGTTTAAGGTTTCAAACAAAGGATTGTGTACATGAAAGAGGGGGTGGATCCATACGGTGTTTGATGTTATAAATTGGGGGTCCATGCGATAACAAGGTTTTATGACTCATAGGGAAATTTCATAAAGTGTTATCATTTAAATGGGTGTGTGAAAAACGTAAAGGTCAAATACAATATTATGGTTGTTTAACGTGGTTTGTATTGAAAAGTGGTTGTGTTTTTATTCATACACTGGAAATTCATTTGATTTTGAAAAAAGTGTGCCTGTAAAGTGAGGGTTGGAGTCAAAATAGATGTGCCCAAAGAAACATTGTGATTAAAAGGGGGGTGTGATTCCATGTAATGATGTCAATAATATTGTGGGTTTGGGTAAAATATTGAGTTGGGGTATGCAGACATGAGTAAATATGCAAGTGGTTACAAATACTGTTGTAACATGTGAGGTTGTATGTATAGAGGTGTGAGTCATAAGTGTGTGATGTACATGAGTCTTGATTCGGGGTATGGGGGTGAAAAACAAAAACATGGAATATCAGATAATGGATGTGATGCCCATGTGGATTGTGTCAATAAAAAGTGTGAGGTAAAGAGTGTTGATGTCATGAACAATGGATGTCATAAAGGGTGTGAGGGTTATATGCATAAGCCATGTAATTAAATTTGGAAACAAAATCTTTGTGTTAACACGATACTGGTGTAAACCCGAAAAGCGGAGGTGTAAATCTATTGTTTATCGTTCAAAAAGGGGATTTTGACATAAAATTTTAAGGTGTGATTCACAAAGCATTGGTGTGAACGTTACATATAAGGGGTTTGATTTCAAAGATAGGGATTGATTCTAAACGTCTGTATGTCGAATAGTAATTGATGTCATGAATTAGGCTGTGTTTCTTAAATGATGAAAATGATGTCATGTGTAATTGAGGGCATGTGAATGTGAATGCATTTGATGAAGGGTGATGATTCCAACTGTGGGTTATGAATACAGGTGTGTGAGGAAAAGTTCATGCTATGCCAAAATGAGTGGAGAATGTGGGTATAGTCGATGTGGGATGAATCGTATGGTGATATATTATATAAATATGTTCATCAATAAACGGGTTGATGACATCAAAGGTGCTGTTGTCAAAAAAGGTTTATTATCATGCATATAATAATGTCCTACATAGGGTTAATTCATCAGAGAGTGTGGTTAATTGTACTGGTGATGCGAATTACGTGGGAATTCAAGAAGGGTGAAAGGCAATATACGAGTTGGTGGGTGGTGGTCTTTTAGTTGTGGGGGTGTTGAAGACATGAATGCAGTGGTTAATTTGGATAATGTTTATTATAAAGAGGGAGGGGAAAATTTTTATGCATAAGTGTAACATAAATGGTGTGATTCATAAAATTTTGAGGTCATATATTTTGTATGTCAGATATATGGGGAGGTATGAGTCAGTGCATGTAAGTATAATAATCGTGATGTCATATGTGAGCGATCCTTTTGGGAAATGCATATAAGGGGTAAAAATGTGTTAGAGGTTTGGGGCCATACAAAGGATGTGATGTCATGGATTTGGTTGATGATCAGCAAGTGGCTGTATTAAAAAATTGAACATGTTTACCAATTATGTGTCGAATAGGCAAAACAAAACAGTGGTGTGTTTAACTAATAAGTGGTTGTGTTAAAGATAGGAAACGTTAAATAGAATTTTGGGATTGTGAAAGGTGGTTGATATCTTAAACTGAGGATGATGTCTTGTATGTGAAATTGATACATTGGATGTGATGTTGCCAAAGGGGAAGTGATATCTTTGAATTTGATGCAAAAAACAGTGGGAAGCAGAACAGTGGGGTGATGTAAAATTGAGTGGATGTGGCGGGTAAATTCTGTGGTTTGAAAGATGGTATTATTTGAATGAATGAGTCATTATATCCGGTGGGGTGTCAACCAAAGTTTTGATGTCATAGATTGGGGTGAGTCATATAGATATGGATGCCCAACTTATAGGGTGTGATTATTACATAGAGTGGTGGATAAAGGGGTAATGGGGTTGTAACACAAATACACTGGGGAAAGGGTTCAGATTAGGGGGTGGAGCGGAATAGTGGGCTTGTGTCTATATAAGGTTTGGGGTCAAAAGGAGGATGTAATGGGGTTGAACATAGGTGTCTTTCATAAAGAGTGGTGAGATAATAAGGGGAATAAAATTTAAAATTTTGTTGAAAATCAAGGTGTGAGTCAAATAGGGTTTTCAATTTCAAATGTGGATGTGTTATACATGCAGTGATGCCATATAAAGGGGATATGTCAAAATGGAGGGAAGCCTTGGGATTTTTGATGTATATTATGTGTGGATATCATCAATAGGTGATTCATATCTAAGGGTGTTATATCAGAAAAGTGCTGTGATGTATAATATAAGGATGCTTGTATAAAGGGGATATGATGTCGTCTTCAATAGGCAAAGTCCCCAAATTAAAATTTGGGTTGTGATACCTCAAAAGTGGGTTGATGACATACAGTGGATTTTGGGCATTAAAATTTTTAAGCAAAAAGGGTTGTGTACAAAACGAGGATGAGCCCTTTACGGTGATAGTTGCCATAAAATTGGGTGATGCGATAAAAATGGTTGATGAAGAGAGTGGATTGGCAATAAAGGGGCCATGTATACATGGGTGTGATTACCTAATAGGGTTTCACTTTAATTGTGGTTTTTTGATTAGTGGGGTTATTTTTAAAGGGTGTGTCATTATACCGTGTGGTTTTTTAAAGTTTAAACTTTGGGTTTTGTAAAATGAGGGGTGGATGTCAAGTAAAAAGGGTTTTAATAACATAGGGGTGGATATAGGGTAGGGGGATAAAAAAATCGGGAAATAGGGTTTGGGTGTGTTTTTAATTTATTGAGTATAAATGGGGGGGGGGGGGTTGGAGGTAAAAAGGTAGAGTTAGAGAATTTTTAAAAGGGTGGTTGATTAATCGGGGGTTGTTAAAATTGGAATTTGGGTTTACAAAATAAGGGGTTTTTAAAATAGGGGCTTGAATTTCCCTTTTTGTTTAAACCGGGGGTTCCCCCATTGGGGGGAAAAATTAAAAGTGGGTGTGAAATTTAAAAGGGTTTGGGGGTTCCCTTATATAAAAAATGTGTTCATAAATGGTGTTTTTAAATTTAAGGGGTTTTTAGAATAATCATTTTGTTTTTTAAATAAGGATGCGCAAAAAGGTGGAATGATTATTATGTTGACCCCCCCTAAGTGGGGGAATTTTTATTGGGTGTGTTTCCCAAAAAAAGGGGGTTTGGTAAAAAAAGTGGTGTGGGCAGTTTAAAAAATTTTAAAGCAAAGGAGGGGTTTTTGCAATGGGAATGTTTGGGGGAAAAGTGTTAAAAAAAGTGGGTTGCAATAAAAATGGTTTTAAGAGGGCATTGTATAAAGGGTTTTATTTTTATTGGGGTTATTTCACGAAATGGGTTAAACAAATTTTAGTGGGGTTTCAAATGTATGGTGAGTGAAATGGTGTGTTGTTTTAAAACTTTTAAAAAAAAAAACCCCCCCCCCCCCCTTTTGAGTAAAAAAGGGGTTTTGCAAAAGTTCGGGGCTTTTGATTAAATATTTTAAGGATTAAAAGGGGGTATGATGTTTTTTGGGGGGGGGGAAAATTTTTTGGGGGTAAAAGGGGGGGATATACATGGTTCTTTTTTATATAGGGGTTTTGGGGAAAAACATTTGAATTTGGGGATAAGGTCACGAAGAAGAGGAAAGGGAATGTATGTCAAATATTTGTGTTAAAAAAGAGGGTGAGTCAAAAGGGTTTGTAAGTAAAAATGGTGATGTCATTGATTTCATTTTCATATACGGTGTGTATTAAAAAAAGGGACGGTTTTTTAAAGTAAATTTTTTGGGGGTAGGTTCAAAAAACAAGGGGGTGATTACAAAAAAGGGGTTTTGCAAGGGGGGGGTTGTTTTTTAAAAAAAGACTGGGGTTCAAGGGGGGGGGAAAAAAGGGAAGGTTAAAAATTGGAAAATTTAAAAGGTGAATGTGATGCGAAAGGAGATGTCATTTGTTGGGGGTGATGTTTTTTTTTGGGGTATCATAAGAGGGGGGACCGACCCGTGGGGTGCAAATTAGGGTGAGTTGCGGTTTGGGGGGGGTTTTTTGGAGGGGGAAAAAAAATTTATTTAAAATTTTCCCAAAAAGGGGTGTGGCAAATTTGGGTTTTGTGATAAGGTTATGTACCCCAAAAAAAAAAATGCCCTAAAGTTGTGTTTTAAAAAAGTGTTGTTTATTTGTAAAGGGGTTTATAAAGTGGGGGAAATTTTCAGATTTTGGGGGGGGGGAAATTTTTGATTCTTTTTTTGTGGGGGGGGTAAAAATATGTGGTGAAATTATGAATGCTGGATAATGTTTTGTAAGTGTGTTCAAAAGAGTGGATGTAAAATATTTAATAAAATTGTCATACAAAATTTTTTGGGGGGTTTAAAAATTTGGTTATAAAGGGTATTCAATGTCGAAAATGGGTTGTGTTGAAGTGCAGTGAGTAAAAAATGGGTATGTTTTAAAATGGGGGGCCCTTGTGGAATGTATAGATGGATGTGTGGGGGGGTTTTGGGTTATTAAAAGGTTTTATCTAAGAGTGGGTAAAACCCAACTTTTTGTGTTTATATTTTGAAAATTGTGTCAAGAATATGGTCTTTTTAATGGAAGATTATTTGGTGTGAAAACCCAAAAACGGGAAATTTTACAGGTAAACGTGCAAAAGGGTTTTGGTTTCTTAAAAAGGTGGGTTTTTTTGAAAATTGGTTTGTAGGGGAAAAATTGAAAATATCCGGTTGTGTCTAAAAATTTGGGGGGGAAAATTGAGGGGGAAAAAAAGGGGGATTTAAAAAGGGGGTTATGTATTAAGGGGGTGTGGGAAAAAATTTTTGGGTTTTTTTTTGGGGGATAGGTTCGGGAAAAGATTTTAAAATGATGGGGTTAAACCCCGGGTTTTTTATTTATTGAAAAAAAAATTTTGGGGGTTCGGGAATACGGTTTTAGATAATAATGGTTGATTTTTTGGGTAAAGGGGGTTTGTGATAAAAAAATGGTTGACAAAATTTATTGAGTTTATAGGTTTTTATAAAAAAGAGGGTGAAAAAAAATTTTTGTAGGGGAGAGTACATGTGTATAATAGGGGTTGATGCATAATACAGGGGTTAGAAAAAATTGGAAAAAATTTTAAACCAGTTTAAATCTTTTAAAAGGGGTGCTTAAAATTTAGTTTTTAAAAAAGGGGCCCATTGGGGAAAATTTGCCCAATATGTGTAAAATTAGACAAAGTATTTGGGGACCATAAAAGGGTTTGGGTTTTTCAAAAGGGGTGTTTTTTAAAAAAATTTGGCTTGTATGTGGAATAAGTCATGTGATTCAAAAAAGGTGTTGAAAAAGGTGGGAAAGTGTGTTTAGTGGTAATGTACCGGGTTTCTTCAAATTTTTGGATTGTTCAAAAAAGGGGTTTTGAGACAAAGGGGGGGTTTTTTAAAAATTTTAAGACAATTTTACTTGGTGTCATAAGGTGGATGAGTTTTGGGTGGTTATGTAATAAAATAGGGGTTTTGAAGTCAGGGGGTTGGAATGAGGGGCATTTTTTAAAAGGTTTTTTTTATAAATTTGTATTTAAACCGAAAGGGTTTAAAAAATAGTGGGTGTTTTCAATTGGTTGATGTGGGAAAAGGGGTGTGTGTTTTTTTTTTTAAAAAATTCTTTTTGTTTAATGTCAAAAAAACGTGTGTTTTTCCCATTGGGCTGTGATGTAAAGTTATTTATAAAATTATAAACAGGGGGTTTTGTTTTAAAGAGGGGGGAGATGATACAGTTTGGGCAAAAAGGGGGGTTCCAAGAATTAAAGGGAGCAATAAAATGGGTTTGGGCCCTTTGCAGGTTTTAAAAGGTTTAAAAGAATGAGCAGTTTTGAAGTGTGAATAATGGGGTTTAAAAGTTTTGAGGGTATGTAAAATTTTTTTTCCCTAAATGGGTTATGTTGTGGTTAAAGTGATTAGGGCGGGGGGGATTATGAAAAAATGGACAATTTTTTTTTATAAATTTTGGAGGGGATTCAAAAACCGGGCTTGGTTAATTAAAGGGGTTGTGTTGGGGGTTAGGTTTAAAAAGATGTAAAACCAAAAAGTGAAAGGAAAATTTTGGGGTTTTTAAAAAAAAGGGGCCCTTTTCTTAACGGGGATGTGTCAAAAAGTGGAAGGATTCTTTAAAGGTTGTGATATTATAAGGGGGTTGTTTTCCATTCGTGACATCAAAGAGTTGTGAAAAAAGTCATTGGGGGAATTTTGTGGGGAAAGTTTTTTTGGTGGGGAAAGGGGAAAATTTTTTTTTAAAAAAAGGGTGGATTCCAATTTGTGTTTGATGTCTTTGGGTTTTATGTGCGAAAATTTGTTCCTAATGGGGATGTTGAGCATACAAATGGGTGGTATAAAACAGGGGTTTGAAAAATACTGGGGAAATTTAAATTTTAGTGGGGGGGGGGAATAACGTGGTTGTCGTTGGGGTCATTTAATGGTTGTGTAACAAAAATCAGGGGAAATGGTTATAAATGGTGTGATTCTGGGGATGGCTTATGTATAATAAAGTGTATCAAATTTTTGTGTGATGTTAGGTTTTTTTTGGTCCTCAATGGGGGGTTAATGTTATAAGGGGGGTTGAATGGCATGTGGGGAAATAATCGTTGATGTCAAAAAGGGGGGGCCCTTTGAATTTTAATTGGTATTTTTTTGGGGTGGAGGTCATACAAAAAGGGGGAAAAAAAAGGGGGGGGTTTTCCCAAAAAGTGTTGTGAAAAAAAAATTTTGACTATTTAAAAGTGTTGGTTTTTAATAGGAAAAGGATTCATAAATACAGGGTTTGTATAAAATTACCAGGGAAGTGGCCATAAGGGGAAATTTGAAATAAAGGGTTGTGTTTTCGTAAAAAGGTGGTTTGATACAAAAAATGGGGGATTTTTTTTTGGGAAAAAAAAAGGAATACCAGGTGATGTTTCCAAGGGGGGGGGTTATTATAAAATTGGGGGCAAAAAACGGGGGGGAATGCTAGAAGGGGGGTTGTGCATTAAGGGGAATGTACAAATTTGGGGTTTTGAAATAGAAAAATTTATGTTTTTAGGGAAATGATGTTATTTAGGGGTTGGGGTTATTTAAAAATTTTTGTCATATTTGGATTTGATGTCAAAAGATGGTTTTGTCAGAGAATTTGGCTGTTTGAAAAAAGTGGGGGAATAGGGAGAGGGGGTTGAAAAAACAAATAAAGGGGAAATAGTTTAGTTAGGGGGGGTTGTTTATGGGGAAACTTGAGTATAAATAAGGGTTGAGGTCAAAAATGAGGTGTGGTTTTTAGAAAATGTAAAAAGGGGGATTTAAAATTTTTTAGGGGGGGGGGGGGGGGGGGGGGGGGGGTGGGGGGGGGCTGTTGAAGAAAAAATTTTTTTTTTAAAATTTTTGTCCCCATAAGATAGTATCAAATTTTTAATTTGAAAGCATTGGGGGTAATTTTTTTAAAATGGATATATACAAGGGTGACCTTCTTTTTTTTTTATGCAAAAATTTAAATGTCATAAAACAGGAGGTCTAAAGGGGGTTGGTTTATGCATAAGGGGTTTCCCCCTGGGAACTTTACATATTGGTTATTCCCCAAAGGGGTTGAGAATCAGGGATGTGATCAGTTTAACTTTTTTAAGACAAAAGGGTTTTTGGTAAAAGGGAGGATCAAAAGGGGGTTGATTTTTAAAAATGTTTTCCTGCAAAATTAAAGGATATGCTAAGAGGGAAGGGCTTTAAAAAGGGGATCGTAAAAAGGTGGGGGTTTCAAAATGGGAATCAATTTTTTGTGATTTTTTCCCCAAAGGTAGTGATTTTGAAAGGGGTTTTTTTCATTTCAAATGAAAAAATTTAAAAATTGCAAAACAAGTAGGTGGTCA
>JAJLRB010002429.1:0-32563 GCA_020976825.1 Odocoileus hemionus | reverse complement strand
TGCTGTCAGATATAATGGCTATGATGTGAGACTGAGTAGTTCTTTGATGTGATGAACCAGAGTGTTGTGATGTTCATAAAGCCGTCGTGGTGTGATGTCTTATATAGTGGCATAGTGTGCTATGCCTATTGTATTTTGTAGATATATTACATACAATTTGTGTTAAATCTAATGATAACAGAGGGTGTGTGATTCGCACAAAAATACAGTTAACGGAGGGAGTGGGATTGTTTCAGACTTAGATGAGGATGTTTGTATCATCACAGCACAGTATCGTTTTTCATGTCAAGTATATTGGAATCTTGATTCACAAACCAAGTGGTTGTGACTGTTACAGATAAAGTGGTTGTGATGTCGAGGTATAGGGGATGAGATGTCATAAACCGAGTGGATATGAAGTCACATAGATGAGATTCTTAGATGTCATTAATGCAGTGGCGTGTAATTTTCGTGAAATGTTGAGGATTGATGTCCTTGACGATGAGAAAGTGATTGTATGTAGAGTGTTGTATGATAAGAAATGTGTATGCCAAGTGTGATCGGATTTCCACTTACCTGTGATATCGAATGTCAGCGATACAGTAGTGTAGTGCCGATGGACCACTGATCTAACAAGTGGACTGTGGAAAGATCGAATATATCTGGGGAGTTGAAGATGGTCAGAAAACATGGTCTCGTGTGATCGTCCATAAGGTGAAAGTCAGTATGAGTGATATCATGTATTTCTTGGATATGACTGTCATGGATAATATGTACTGGGTTTGTGATTCGGTTCATTCATTTAGTTGTCCTGATGTCATAATCGAGCTCATAATCTGTTGATCTCCACGCATACTTGAATCAGATGTCCATGCATAGAGTGTGTGTGAAAGTCATACAGAGAGTGTGTGTGGTATATAACGATACACGGGTCGGGTTTGATGACACTCAGATAAGCCGTGGAGGAAGTGTCAGATCTAGTGGGTGAGATGGCAGATATAACGTTTGTGATGTCTTAATTGTAGTGTCTGTGGTCATTTATATTAGTGTGTGTGAAGTCATGAAATGCAGTCAGGATGTAATGTGATGACTACAATGGCGTGAGTTCATAAAGATTTTTTTTGTGGATGTGGCCATATGTATATGTGCATATAGATGTCATACATAAAGTTTGTGTCATGTATCATACAAATCAGTTGGTCATGGGTACATGAGGTCATCAATAGGGTGGATTTACACATGATCATGACTATTATAGTGGGTTTTTTTTTTTTTTTTTTTTTGTGACATCATGATTATGCAGTGCCTTGTGATCAGTCATAAATAATCCTTAGTGATGTCATAAAATGTGGATGCGGATGATGAAACTTTATAGAGTGTAAAATGATGGTAATACCACATGTAGTGGGCTGTGAGGTATCTATACATACAATAAGGGTGTGATATCATCGAAAAAGAGTGGGTGGCGAAAGGCGCGGTGAGATGTACACATATACATAGCAACAGTGGTGTCTATGTGATGTTAAAAACTATAGTAGTCAATGTTTTCCGATGTCAGCATAGTATACAACGGTATATGAGCGATGTCGTCCTTACATTGGAGTAGCACAGTGAGATGACTCATAAATAACTATAGGCTTGGTGTGTGCATATCCTCATTACAACATGGATGTCATGACCCAGTAGATTCAGTGAGATAATGAATGTCAAAATAGAGTGTGTCTGTTTAATGAATGATGTCCTAGAAGAAACGCGTGGTTTTGATCATGGGTCATAAACCTGAGGAAGTGAATGTCTTGTTATGGTGCACAAGGTCTGTATACAAACTATGCTGGCAGTGTGGATTGTCACATGCCAAAGAGTGGGCCGTGATTTCAGTGGAGAGGTTGTGATGGCAAAGAAAACTGTGGGGCAATGCCTGGTAGAGTGGTGTGTTGTCAGGCCTGAAGTGGATGTGTCAACATTAAATTCTGTGGTGTGGTGTGATAGAGTGGATATGATAATCTGAAATGCCATGATTAATATATGCCGGTGTGGTAAAAAAAACCCCCACAGTTTTGTGAGTCATACATTGTGGATATGATGTCAAAAATAGAGTGGATGGGTGCACATGTTAGGGGTGTGATATTACTAGAGTGGCTGTGTATCTTTCTTAGATGGGGGTGAAAACACAGACACGGGGAAAGTGAGGTCGATATAGGGATTCGATGTCGGTATAGTGGACTGATGTCATTAAAAAAGTGTGTGAGGTAAAAAAGAGTGGTGTGATGTAATGTAGACATTAAAAATGTATACTATAGTGAATGTGATGTCTACTATATGACTGTGATGTATACAACTTTGGAAGTAAAAGGTACATTGCGTGTTTGACACAGTCCCATGCGGTGATGTCGGATTAGTGGTTTTTGAAGTTACACAATGGCGTGTTTTTTATAACAGGGCGGGGACCCTTTGACGTGAACATGTCATAAACAAAAAGGGGTGTGATGTCAAGATAGGGTATTGTTGAGTCTCATATTTAGTGATGTGTATCTATAGGGGGAGATGACAGCCCTTGTATATAGTGCGTGTGATGCATAAATAGAATGCGTGTGAGTCTAAAAAAATAAGGTTTTCTCATAAAGTGTATTTTGAGGTAGGTGTGTGCATATGCGGCATTCATATGCCCCGGAACCTTAATTTTGGTGTGATGTCATGAAAAAGTGTGTTTGATGACTTACAGGGTGTGAGGGCTTTTTTCAGGGTTTCAAGACAGTACGAGCTTGTGAAACACACAACAGGGGGATGAGATCATTACATTTTGGTTTTATGATGTCCTAAACATAGTGTGTGCCCATGCAAATAAACAAATTTATGATGATTTAAAAAGTGGATTTGATGTATATAAGTGCCATTGTGTATACATGCTGTGGGTGGATTTCCCCCTTTACAGGGTGAAATATAATCTTCAAGTGGGTTTGACTACCCCGATATAGTCAGTGGAGGGAACTGTGTGTGTTTTTTCATTCATTCACCATGTGAGAATTCTATTTCTGGTGTGTGTATAAATATGGGAGGTGTCTTGCCCCAGTTATGTGGCTGTGAGCCGTATAGTGTATGTGATGTATAACGTGGATGTCATGTTATGAAAAAAGGGGGTGGGATGTCATGAATACAGTTTTGAGTGTAATAAAAGTGGGGTGAGTCACATGAATTCATATGAAGTCTACTTAGGGGTTTATATCAACATTTGCAGTGTGGTATAATCAATACATGTAATTTATGACGCAGCTACAGTGGATGCGTGTCGTATCTGTGTGTCTGAATGAATCAGAGGATGTGATGTCATAGAGCGGTGTGTCGAATACAGAGTAAATGTGTGTCATATGTAGTTCTTTGGATGTCAAAATATTGTGGCTGTGATATCATACAAAAATGGGTCTTTTATCACGATAATCTGGTGTGATTGAACAATATTTGGTGTGCTGTCGATGTAATGGCTGTGATTTTTGGGAGAAGCGGCTTTTGGATGAACAGAGTTTGTGATGCAAAAAGCGTGGCTGTGATGTGGTATAGTGATAATGTCCCATGCTTTGTTGTGTTTTTAAATACTACATTTTGTGTTATTCACTGATACGGGGGGAGTGATCCCCCCAAAAAAGGGTTACGGAGGGTGTGAGTCAACTAGTTTGTATCGTCTCAACACAGTGTGTTTGTGTCAAATATGTTGGATACGGATTCACAAACCAGGGGGTTTGTGACATTACTTTAAAAAAGTGGCTTGTTGACAGGGGTTTTATAGGGGATGGTGTCCTGAACCGTGGATTGATGTACATATAGGAAACTGATTCAGAATGCAGTGGCTTGATGTCGAAATGCTGAGGTTGTGTCAAAAGTGCGAATGCGTTTCAGGGGGAGTGTGTATGAGTATATGTATGCCAAGTGTGATGTTTTCATACTTGTTGTGATGTCTCGTACGAGGTGTGAAGACACAGATACAGCGGCGTGATGTCAATTTATAGTGGGGGAGAGTCAGGCATGTCTGTGTGATGTCTGAAAGCAGTTGTGTGATATATCATTTTGGATTTGATGTCATAAAATATACTGGGTGTGTGTAAAAAATTTAGGTGTTGATGTCAAAAAGGTTTATGTGAGTCACGCATATGTTTGGATGTCCTGCATAAGTATGTGTGAGTCATCAGAGAGTGTGTGGGGTAAATCGTACAGGGGGTTAGATGCACAGATACTGGGGGAAAGTGTCAGATTAGGGGGTGGATGGCAGATATAACGTTTGTGATGTTTGTGAGTTGGTCATATATAGTGTGTGTGAAGTCATAAATGCAGTGGTGAAAGTGATGATAAAATGGGTGAGTTTCATAAAGGTGGGGGGTTGGCCATGGTGAGTGCTTTTGATGTATACATAAGTTTGTGTCATTCATAAAAAACATTGGGTTTTAGGGTTCGTAGGGGGGTTTAATGTCGATATGTGGGGTGATTTTCATGGTGCAGTGCATGTTTTTGTCTAAATAACGTGATTTCTTAAAAAGTGGATGCATGACTTATAGAGTGTAATGATGGTATACATGTGGGGGTGAGGTCATAATCAAGGTTGTGATATCATCGAAAGAGGGGGTGATGACAAGTTACAGGGCTGTGTTTTAAAAAGATGTCAATGTGATGTCGCATAAAGGGTTTTGAGGTCATCTTGAGTAGCGCTGGGGTCTTAAATACGTTGGTGTGATATCCTCATTACAGTGGTGTTTTGCCCCGATTCGTGGATACGTTGCAAATAGAGTGTGTGTGATGTTTAGAAAGGGGGTTTGATGTCAAAAATGGGGAAATGATGTTTTTTTTGGGTGAAAATTGTTCCCCATACTTTGCCGAGTGTAAAAGTATGCAAGAGTGGGTGTGATATAGGGAGAGTTTGGGGGGCGAAAGAGGGGGGGCAAGTCTTTTTAGAGTGGGTTGATGTATGCCTGAAGGGATGTTGAAAACATAAATTCTGTCGTTTGGTGTGATAGTTTGAATATGTGTATCTGAAATGCCAATGGTTCTATTATGCCGAGTGTGGTATCAAACAACCACGTGTTGTGATGTCAACATTGTGGTATGATGTCATAAATAGATGGTGGGTTACATGTATACGGCTGTGATATGATAATAGAGTGGGGTGATATCTTCGTAGGTGGGGGTGATAAACAGACACAGTGGACGTGAGGTCAATAGTGGTTTCGTGTTGGTTGGGGACTTGGTCATTAAAAAAGGTTGTGAGGTCATAAGAGTGGTGTGTGTTTGTGACATAAATGCATACTATAGTGAATGTGATGTCATAATATAGTGGTGATGTCTACATACATGGGTAAGAAAAATTGGTACTTGCGTGTGTTACACAGTTTCAATGGGTGATGTCGGATATGGGTTTTAAAGTACACAAGGGGCTGTGTTGTTATAAAATGGTGGGTGCCTTAGGGGAAAGTAAAAATAGAGTGGTGATGTCATAGATAGGGATTGTGGATGTCCATATTTAGTGAATGTGATATCATAGGGGAGATGACATGTCCTATGTATATGTGGGTGTGTCAGATAGAATGGGTGATGTCTAAATATAAGGTTTGTCTCATAAAGTGTTTTATGGGTAGGGTGTGCATATGCGGATTCATATGCCACCGGGCCCCTTACACATTTGGGTGTGAGTCCCCAAAAAAAGTGTTTTGATGACATTACAGTGGATGTGATGGCTTTTTTCCGGGGTTTTAAAGACAGATACAGAGCTTGGTAGCAACAAAAGAGTGGATGATTTT
Organism: Odocoileus hemionus; assembly: GCA_020976825.1. Lineage (NCBI taxonomy): Eukaryota > Metazoa > Chordata > Mammalia > Artiodactyla > Cervidae > Odocoileus > Odocoileus hemionus. Next base: position 26,804 of record JAJLRB010002429.1, on the reverse strand, counting down.
AAATCATGGATATGATTCCTAAAATAGTGTGTGCCATGACGATAAACAAAGGTATGATGACTCAAAAGTGGTTTTGAGTCATAAACGTCCCCATTGTGATACTTTGGTGGGGGTGATTTCCCCTTTGGGGTGTAATAAAATCATTAAGTGAGGGACTACACCGATTAGTCAGTGTGAGTTGGATATGTGATTGTGTTGTTTTTCATAACCATTGAGTATAATATACTGAGTGTGATGTATAATATAGGGGGTTTGTCCAGTTATGTGGCGTGATGTCACCAGTTTTAGTGTATTGATGTCATAAACAGTGGTGTCATGTTATGAAAAAAAGTGGATGGGTGTTGAATACAGTTTTGAGATGTAAAAAAGAGTGGGGTGATGACATAAAATTCATATGAGTCATACATTTGTGGGTTGATTCAACTTATTGCACGTGTGGTATAATAAATACATGAAAGTTATGACGCAGCTCGTGGATGCGATGTCGTATACTGTTGTATGACATGAATCAGAGGATGTGATGTCATAGACCCGGTGTGCGAAAACAGAGTGAATGTGATGTCATATGTAGTTCATATGATGTCTAATTTTGTGGTGTGATATCTACAAACAATGGGTTTTATATCATCGTAATCTCGGTGTGATGACAACATATCTGGATGTGCTGTCGTGTAATGGCTGTGTGTGAGCAGCGTGCTTTGATGTCATGAACAGAGGTTGTGTGTAAAAAAAGCGTGGCTGTAGTCGTGTATAGTGCAAAATGTGCCATCCCTATAGTATGTGTGATATAATAATACTTTTGTGTTTATCACGGGATCAGGGGGAGTGATCACCCAAATACAGGTAGGAGGGTGTGATGTCAGACATAGTTTGTTCGTTTAAAAAGGGGTTTTTGATGTCAAATATGTTGGATACGGTTAAAAACCCCAGTGGGTGTAAATTACATAAAAAGTGGTGTGATGACAGAGGTATAGGGGGATGAGATGTCCTAAAACGTGGATATGATGTACATATAGGAGAATGATATCATAAATGCAGTGGCTCTGTGTCGTAAATGTGGGGTTGTGTCAAAAAGTGCAAATGCGACTTCATGGGGAGTGTGTATGATGTCATATGTTCCCAAAGTGTGGATTTTCATCTTGTTGTGATGTCACGATACAGGTGTGTGAAGACACAGATACAGGGGCTGTGATGTAAAAGTATAGTGGGGGAGAGTCAGGCATAGTCTGGTGTGTATAAAAGCAGTATGTGTGATATAAAATTGGATATGATGTCATAAAATATACTGGGTTGTTTGTCAAAAAAATTGGTGTCTGAGTATAAGATTTCATGGAGCAGCTACTGAATATGTGCCCTGCTAGAGTAGTGTGATCATACGAGAGTGTGTGGGTAAAAACGATAACGGGGTTGATGCACGTACTGTGGGGGAAGTGTCTGATCTAGTGGGTACTGTCGCTTGGCACCGATATATCCGTTTGTGATGTCTTTGTCTGGTGTCGTGGCTTATATCAGTGTGTTTGAAGTACATGAATGCAGTGGATATTGTAAGGTGCATGATACCAATAGCCATGGTGAGTTCATAAAGAGGTAGAAGTGGCACCAATATGTATAGTGCATTAGTGGTCATAAATATAGTTTGTGTATTAGTACAATACTAAATGTGGTCACCGAGGTCCATCAATAGGGTAGATTCACATGTCGGATATAGTGGATCAAGGTGTATCATGAATACAGTCCATGTGATGTCATATATTATGTTGGTGTGAATGTACCTAAAATGTCGGATAGACGTTCATGACATTATTGAGTAGGTACATGATGATCAACCAAATGTCAGTGCAGGCTACGTGAGGTAACACATACCACAGGGCCTATGTCTATATCATCGACAAAAAAAAAGAGTCGTGTGATCATATGACACAGATACAGCGGATGTCATGTTTAATGTACTAGTACCTAAAGTGAATGTCGCATTACTAAAAGGGTATGAGCGTACCCAGTACTTGTGTACACGCATGAAACCTCATAAACACAGTATGGTGACTGATATTCTCACATCTACAGTGGTGACGTCATGACGCAGATTAACGTGGCTTATGAATGACATTTAGAAGTTGGGTGTGAAGTCCCTAGATAACTGTGTTTTTAATGTCAAAAACTGAGGATGTTAATGGTCTTGTATGGTGGCAAAAGTTTCCATACATATGCAGAGTGTGAGTGTCATGCCAGAAGTGGATTTTGAACATAAATTCTGTCGTTTGGTGTGATAGTCTGAATATGATGTCATCTGAAATGCCAATGAGTTCATATATATGCCGAGTGTGGTATCAACAACACACAGTGTTGTGGATGTCATACTTTGTGGATTTTGATGTCAAAAATAGAGTGGTTTAGGGTGTCACATGTATATGGCTGTGATATGATAATAGAGGGGCTGTGATATCATTCGTAGAGTGGGGGTGATAACACAGACACAGTGGACGTGAGGTCAGTATAGTGGATTCGTTTGTTGGTATAGTGGACTTGATGTCTTATAAAGTCGGGGTGAGGTCATAAAGAGTGGATGTGATGTCATATGTAGTACATAAAATGTCATCATATAGTGAATGTGATGTCATACTATAGTGACTGTGATGTCATACATACAGGGTAAGATAAAATTGGTACATTGCGTGGTTGACACAGATACATGCGCGTGATGTCGGATATATGTGGCTTTGAAGTTACACAATGGCTGTGTTGTTATAACAGTGCGTGGGATTGCCATATGGACGAGGACATGTAATAAACATAAGTGTGTGATGTCAAGATGAGTCATTGTGTGAATGTCCGCATATTTAGTGAATGTGAATATCATATCAGAGGAGATGACATGCTACTATCGTATATAGTGCTGTGATTGTCATGAATAGAAAGCGTGTGATGTCCATAAATAATAGGTTTGTTCTCATAAAGTGTGGGAATATGGAGGTCAGGTTTGTAGTGCATATGACGGCAATTCATCATGCCACCAGTGAACCCTTATGCTGTCCGATAGTCATGTTATGAGGTTTAGGGTCATTGTGTCGAGAGTTCTCAGTCTATTTAGTCTCTGACTTCGCAGAAGAAATGTGTAGTTTTTGCAATGAACATGTACAGTGGAAGTAGGGGAGATGGCATTTTTCACGGGTTTCATGACAGATACAGAGCTTGTGTTAGTCACAAACACTGAGTGGAGTGTGATCATATACAGAGGGACGAATATGAGATGTCACTATCGGAATTAGTTGCATAGGACTAGTTAGTGGTTGATGTGTGCCACCCCATGACAGAATGAAACAAAGGTATAGATTGACATCAAAAGTGGAGTTTGTGGGTTGTCATATCGGGAACGAGCCTAGGGGATGTCTCTGCTACGCGTCGTGCGTTTTGAGCGATTTCACACGCTTATAGACATTACGAGGTGTGAAATTAGTAATCAGTCAAGTGCAGCGTCGTCTAGGGTATTCTACACGCGATATAGTCTCGTGAGTGATGTTGGATAATGTGATTGTGTTGTCATTCATACACCATGTGAGATATCATATATACTGATGTGAGGGTGATGTCATAAATATCTAGGAGGTGTCTTGTCACCAGTTACAGTGGCTGTGATGTCACAAGTATAGTGTATGTGATGTCATAAACAGTGGATGTCATGTTATGAATAAAGTGGATGGGATGTCATGAATACAGTCTTGTGATGAGTAATAAAGAGTGAGTGTGATGTGTCTACATTCGAATTCATATGATGTCATACATATAGTGGGTTTGATATCACACATATTGCACGTGTGGTATAATCAATACACTGTAAGTAATGAACGCAGCTACAGTGGATTTATCAAAGCGAAAGTCAGATTATACTGTGTGTGATGACCATGAATACTGAGGTGCTGTGAAGTGTCATCGAGCGGTGGAATGTGACGACATACAGAGTGAATGTGATGTCCATATGTAGTTCATATTATGTCATACATATTGTGGCTGTGATGAATCATACAAGCAATGGGTCTTATATCATCTATAATCTCGGTGTGATGACACACATACTGTGGAAGTGCCTGTCAGATGTAATGGCTAGGTGATGTGAGACAGCGTAGCTTTTGATGTCATGACAATCAGAGTGTTTGTGATGTCCAAAAGCAGTGGCTGTGATGTCGTAAAGTATAGTGCATAATGTGCCATGCCTATAAGTATGTGTGATATAATACATACCGTTTGTGTTTATATCACTGATACAGAGGGATAATTGTGATCACCCAAATACAGATACGGAAAGTGGTGTGATATACAGACATACTGTTTGTATTGCGTCTCAACACAGTGTGTTTGATGTCAAATAATGTTGGAATACGGATTCACAAACCCAGTGGGTGTGACATTACATATATAAGTGGCTGTGATGATCAGAGAGTATAGGGGGATGAAGATGTCCTGAAAATCTTCGTGGATATGACTGTCACATATAGGAGAACTCGTGATCATGAATCATAGAATGCTAGATGTCGTAAATATTGTCGAAATGACGCTGATTGAGAAGATGTCATAAAGTTGCGAATTGCGATTTCATGTAGAGTGTGATATGATGTCATATGTATGCCACCTGTGTGATGAATTTCATACTTGTTGTGTATGTCATCGATACAGAGTTGTGTGACGAGACACAGATACAGCGGCTGTTGATGATGTCAAAATATAGTGGGAGGGTCGATGTCAGGCATAGTCTGTGTGTGATGTCATGAAAGCAGTATGTGTGATATCATACATATTGGATAAGATGTCATGAATATACTGGGTGTGATGTCAAACAATAGGTGTCTGATGTCTGGATAAGAGAGTTCATGTGATGTCAACGGCATATCGCACATATGAAAGTACCTGCATCCAGAGTATGTGTGACCGTACATGACCGAGAGTGTTTGTGGTATCAATCAATCTACGCGGGTTTGTTGATGACTCACCGATACCCGTGAGAGGAAGTGTCAGATCTTAGTGGGTGAAAGATGGCAGGGTATAACCGCTTGTCTGATGTCTTGTGATGTGTGGTCTTACATATATAGTGGTGTGTGAAGTGATGAATCGGGATAAGTGGGGAATGTAATGTGATGAACTACAATAGGCGTGAGTTTAAAGAAGTGGATGTGGACCATATTGTATAGTGCATTAGACTGTTCATACATAAAGTTTGTGTCATGTCATACAAATACAGTTGGTCAGAGAGTCATCAATAGGGTGGATTCAATGTCAGATATAGTGCGGAGTGATATCAATCCTGAGTGCAGTGCCTGTGATGTCACATAACCATAACCTGTGTGATGTCATAAAATGTGGATGCGACGTGCCTTATAGAGTATATATGATCGGTATAGATGAGTAGTGGGTGTGAGGTCATACAATTACAAAAGAGGTGTGATAACATCGAAAGAGGGGGGTTGTGATGACACAGATACAGCGTGCTGTGGATGTCATAATGTATAGTCAATGTGATGTCGCATACAACGATATGAGGTAATCTTGTCTTAGCCGCTTGGACCGGGTCTCAAATAATTTTACAGTTGGTTTGGGTAATATCACCTCATCTATTACAGTGGATGTCACGATCGGACCCAGATTCAGTTGCATAACAACTGTCAAACTAGAGTGTGTGTCGCTTGGCCTAGAAACGGCGGGTCCGCTTGATTGTCATAAACTGATGCGCGAGTGTGATGCCTCTTTGTTTGCGTTGTGAAATGTTGCCACTTACATATGCCGAGTGTCGCTCGATGTCACTTGAAAACTGCACTGGGTGGTGGCGTGTGATATCAAGTGTGACGTGAGACGTTGGGCGATGGCAAAGAGAATGAGTGGGTGGCAATGTCTGGTAGAGTGTGTTGTGTTTGTCATGCAAGAAGATGGACTGTTGCTACATAATTTCTGTCGCCTTTGGTGTGATAGACTGAATACTGATGCTAAATCTGAATTGCCATGAGTTCATTTTTACTCGCCCGATGTCGGTACTCAATCACACACAGTGTCTGTGATGTCTTACATTGTGGATATGATTGTCATAAATAAAAGGGGTTAGGGTTGTCAATGTATATGGCTGTGATATGATAACATAGGTAGGCTGTGATATCATTGTAGAGTGGGGGTGTAACACAGAACCAGTGGACGTGAGGTAGATATAGTGGATTCGATGGTCGGGTATAGTGGACTTGATGTCATTAATAAAGTCGAGTGGGTCATAAAGGGTTTGTGATGTCATATGTAGTACATAAAATGTCATACATATAGTGAATGTGATGTATCATATAGTGACTGTGATGTCATACATACAAGTGAGTAGATAAAATTGGTACATTGCGTGTGTTGGCCCACAGTACCATGCGGTGATGTGGATATAGTGGTTTGAAGTTACAAAAAGGCTGTGTTGTTATACCAGTGCGTGGGATGCCATATGACGTGAACATGGTCATAAACCATAGAGGGGTGGAGTCTTTAGATAGGGTCATTGTGTGATGTCTCATATTTAGTGAATGTGATATCATATGAGTGGAGATGACATGTCCTTCTATCGTATCATATCTATTCTAGTGCGTGTAGATGTCATGTTTAGAATGACATGTGGCTTGCCATCCGTCATAAATAATAAGGTTTGTTCTCTATACAAGTTGTGGTTATGATTTCAGTGTAGGGCATTATGTCGGCATACATATGCACACCTGTGAACCCTTACATGTTGGTTGATCGTCGTAGTACAAAGATCCGCTGTTTGCATGACATATGCAGTGAGATCCCCAGTGATTCGGCCATTTTTCCACGCGGTTATAAGACAGACTCACAGTGTGTGTGTCCACACACACAGTCCGTGGATGAGATCATTTTCCAGTGTATAGATATCCTACAAAAATAGTGGGCCTGCAGGACAGCATAACCCTACAACACAGGTGTATGATGATCATCTAAAAGCTCGGATTTGTTGTCAATCTTATTTAAGTGACCTATTCGTTTCCACTCTACTGCTGTGGGATGTGCTGATCTCACATCCTACATAGAGAGGTTGTTAATTGTTAATCATTCAAGTGATGTGTGACTATCACACACACGTTATAGTCAGTGTGATGGTGTTGAAATAGCAGTGACTCGTGTTGTTGGTCGCAGTCATTACACACATGTGTGATGTCATATATACTGAGTGTGATGTCATAAAGTATAGGAGCGTGTCTTGTCACAGTTACAGTGGCTGTGTTGTCTATAAGTATTGTGTGATTGTGATTGTCATAATACAAGTGGATGGAGTCATGTTATGAATATCAGTGGATGTGGATGTCGTGAATACAGTCTTGACGATGTCATTAATAAAGAGTGGGTGTGAATGTCACATAGAATTCATATGAGTCATACATATAGTGGGTTTGATATCACACATTGATTGCAGGTGTGGTAATAATCAATACACTGTAAGTAAATGATGCAGCTCCACAGTGGATGCGATGTCAGATATACTGCCTGTGTCCGTGAAGCATGAATACAGAGGGGTATCGTGATGTGCATTAGAGCTGGTCCTGTGACGATCATACAGAGTGAATGTGATGTCATATGTAGTTATATGATGTAGTACATAACATTTGTGGCATGTGATATGTACATACCACATAAGCACTTGGGTGCTTATATACATCGATATATTGTATCACGGCTGTGATGACACACATAGCTGCTGGCATGTGCTGTCAGATGTAATGGCTGTGATGGTGTGATGAGAGTAGCAGCGTAGTCCTCTTGATGTCATGAAACAGGTGTTTGCGTCGATGTCAAAAATGCTGTGGCTGTGATTGTCGCTATATAGTGACTATCTACTGTCGCCATCGCTGCCAGCATAGTATGTGTAGTACTATAATACATACAGTTTTGTGCTTATATCACCTACTGATACAGATGGGATTCGGTAGATCAACCCATATAATACATCGATTGGACGTGTAGATGTGTGGATGTCTCGAAAGTATAATTGTTTGTATAAGTAACTCAAATCACTCAGTGTGTATTGTGACTGTCTCGTATACTACAGTGGGTGTGATGGGTCCTATTATGTTGGATACGGAATGTCAGTTCAAACCTCACCGTGGAGTGTGTACTGTGTACAATAGTTATAAGTAGGCTTGTGTTGCACCTGCTCGGGTTTATAGCGGGTACATGTGTGAGAGGTCATACCAACTCTATGGAATATGATATCCGCTGTGTCATCTATATACGTGACTAAACTCGAGAGCTTGGATGCATTGGCTGCTTGACTGTCGGAAATTGAATGAGGTCTGGCCATGGGGTCGATGTTGAAATTCGACGTACTTGCGTTTTCATGATTTGAGTGCCTAGAGTGTGGTTTGATTGTCATATGTAGGCGAGGGTATGTACTCCCCATCAGTGTGACTCGATTTGGTTCTTCACTGGTTCGAGTGATCGTTCATCAGACTAACGAGAGTGCCCCTGTGCTCCAGTACGAAATACAGATCTAAAGCAGTGCCTGCTCCGGATGCTGTGCTCCTGTCATTAACATTAGCGGGCGTGACGGTCCTCGGAGTATGTTCATGCATCAGTCCACTGTGTGTTGTCATCGTGAAAGCCACGTATGTGTGATATCATACTAAGATATTTGTGACTGCATGATGCCAACTGAATATACTTTGTGGTGGTGTGATGTCAACACAATTAGGTGATCATGATGTCATAAAAGTTTCGTTCATGTGATGTCACGCATTACTGACTATCGATGATGTCCTGCATAGTGTATGTGTGACGTCATACAGAGAGTGTGTGTGGTATAATCGATACCGGGGTTTGATTGACCACAGATACCGGGTAGAGAAGCTGTCATGATCTCCTAGTGGGTGGAGATGGCAGATATAATACGTTTGTGATAAGTCCTTGTGTGTGTGGTCATAATAGTGTGTGTGAAGTCATGAATGCAGTGGAATGTTATGCGATGACTTACAGAATTGGCGTGATGTTCATAAAAGAGTGGACCTCGTGGCCATTATTGACTATATGTGCATTAGATGCTCATAACATTAAAAGTTTGTGTATCATGTCATACATAACAGTTGCGTATATGTTAAGGTCATCATATAGGGAGTGAGGGGGCGGATTTCAATGTCAGAATTTAAGTGGGTCCCCAGTGTCTATCATGAGTTGTCAAGTGCATGTCATGTGATGTCATAACATAACTGTGAGCATGTCATAAAAATGTGATATGACCGATGACTGTTATAGAGTGTATATGTTGGTATACCATGTAGAGGTTGTGGATGGGTGACATACCAAATGTATAATAGGGAGCTTGTGATATTCATACGAAGATAGTGGGTGTGATATGTGACAGATACCAGTGGCTGTGATGTTAAATTGTTATCGTACACATGGTCGATGTCCTGCGTTAGTAAAACGGATTAGTGCAGGAGGCTTGAGTAGCGACATCGATGGTCTATAAAATACAAGTTGGTGTGTTATCCTCATTACGTGGATGTCATGACCAAGTTTCAGAGGATTTTACGATGTCAAATTGAGTGTGTGTGAAGGGTTAGAAGAAATTTAGAACACGGTCGGTTTGTTGTTTGCTCGTCATAAACTGAGGACGAGAAGTGTTGCTCGCCTCAGTTATGCGAAATGTTGTCATAATACCTGCGGAGTCGTGATGTCATGCAACGAGTACGTGGGGTTGTTATCGTGAACGAGCTTGGGCTGGCAAAGAACGCGTGGGGCAAGTCTGTTAGATGGGTGTGATGTTATGCCTAAAGTGGATGTTGCAACATAAATTCTGTCGTTTGGTGTGATAGTTGAATATGATGTATCTGAAATCCCAAATGGTTCATATATATGCCGAGTGTGGTATCACAACACACAGTGTTGTGATGTCATACATTGTGGATATGATGTCATAATAGAGTGGATAGGGTGTCACATGTATACTGGCTGTGATATGATACATAGGAGTGGCTGTGATATCATTCGTAGAGTGGGGGTGATAACACAGACACAGTGTCCGTGAGGTAGATATTGTGGATTCGAGGTCTGGTATAGTGGACTTGTTGTCATTATAATAAAAGTGGTGTGGGTCCTAAAGAGTGGAGTGATGTCATATGTAGTGTGCATAAATTGTCGTACTTAAAGTGAATGTGATGTCATTCATATAGTGACTGTGATGTCATACATACACTGGGAGTAATATTGTACATTGCTGTAGTTGAATCACGATCAATGCGTCTCTGTGATGTCGGACATTAGTGGCTTTGAAGTTACACACTGGCTGTGTTGTTGTACCACTGCGTGAGATGCCTTATGACGTGGACATGTTCATAAACATAGAGTGTGTGATGTCTTAGATAGAGTCATTGTTGATGGATGTCGCATATTTGTGAATTGTGATATCATATAGAGGAGATGACATGTCCTATCAGTATAAGTTGGGTGAGATGTTATGAAAGAATTCGTGTGAAGTCAAAAATATTAAGGTTTGTTCCTCATAAAATGTGGAGAATTGTAAGTGTATTACATATGGACGGCATACAAATGCCACCTGGAACTCTTACACATTTTGATTTGATGTCGTCGACAAATGTGTGTATGAGAGACCTACAGTGGATGTGATGGCATTTTCAACTGGTTTCACGACAGATACAGAGCCTTGAAGTCACACACAAACAGAGGATGAGAAATCATATACAGTGGTATGATGGTCATAAATATATGTGTGCCATGACATATAAACAAAGGTATGAATGACATCAAAGTGGATTTGTTGTCATATTACTGCCCTATCGTGTCATACATGCTTGGTGTGATTTCACACGTACAAGGGTGTAATATAATCATTAAGTGAGTGTGACACACCGATAAAGTCACTAAGATGTTGGATACAGTGATTGTGTTGTCATTCATACACCATGTGAGATATCATATATACTGATGTGTGATGTCATAAACATAGGGAGGTGCATACATTCCTGTCACCTAGTTTACAGTGTGCACTGTAGATGTCTCAAGTATAGTGTTTGTGATGTCATAAACAGTGGATGTCATGTTAATGGATTAAAGTGGTTATGGGAATGTCATGATAAACAGTCATGTGATGATGAAATATAGATGATGGATCGTGATGTCCACATTAGAATTCTTAAGATTTTGTTTAGTCATTAAACACAGAGGTATGGTTTTGCACATTCCTAGACACATAAGCAGGTATGGTAAAAATCAATAAACTAGTGCAGAAAAGTCAACAACTAAGCGTTACAGTGGTGCGATGACCGAAAAGCAGTCCTGTATGTGATGACAATGAATTAACAGAGGTTTTTGATGTCATAGAGCGGTGTGACGACAATACAGTGTGAATGTGATGTAGCATATGTATTCATATGATTGTCATACATATTGTGGCTGTGATATCATATACAAGGCAATGGGTCTAATATCATCGATAAACTCGGTGTGATGACACACATACTGTGGATGTGCTGTCAGATAGTAAAATGGCTGTGATGTGAGACAGGCGTAGCTTGAATGTCATGACAGAGTGTTGTGATGTCCAAAAAGCGTGGGTGTGATGTCGTAAATAGTGCATAAAATGCCATGCCTATAGTATGTTGATATTAATACATACAGTTTTATTTTATAATCACTGATACAGAGGGAGTGATCACCCAAATACCAGATACGGACGGTGTGAATGGGTCAGACATACTAGGTGTGTGTATCGTCTCACAACACAGTGTGTTTGATGTCAAATAATGTTGGAATACGATTCACAAACCCAGTGGGGTGTGACATTACCATATAAAGTGGCTGTAGATGACAGAGGTATAGGGGGATGAGATGTCCTGAAAAAATACATTCGTGGATATGATGTCACATATAGGAGAACTGTGATAACCATGAATGCAGCGGTCTAAAGATTGTCGAAATGCGTGAGGAATATGGATGTCATACACCTGCGAATTCGATTTCATGATAGAGTGTGATATGATGTCATATGTATGCCATGTGTGCCACTGAGGATTGAATTTCAAGTACTTGGTTCGTCGCAACATGTCCTATCGATACCAGAGCTGTGTGCAGCAACACAGACTACAGCGGCTAAGCTTGATCAATGTCATGGTAAAAGTATTAATGAGACACGGAAAAAGATAGTTCCAGGCCATTGAGTCTGCAATGGTGATGTCATGAAAGTCCAGTATGTGGCTGATTATCATAGACATATGTGCGACTATTGATGTCATCAATATACTGGGTGTGAAGTCAAACAAATAGGTGTCTGATATTCGATAAGAGTTCATGTGATGTGTCATGGCATACTGAATCATGATTTCCCTGCAGAGTGATAGTGTGGAAGTACATGACAAGAGATGTGTGTACGTGGTATAATCAATAACGCGGGTTTTTGATGACACCGATACAGTGGAGGGGAAGTGCTCAGATCAAGTGAGGTGAGGAAGACGATGGCAGGGTACTAACGGGGTTAATTGTGTGATGTCTTATGTAAGCTATCACCTTGTCCCGTGGTCATATAAGTGTGAATGTGGTGAAGTCCTATGTATGATCTGCAACCGTGGATGTAATGTGAATGACTACAATGGCGACGTGAGTTCATAAAGAGTGGATGTGGCCATAATGTATAGTGCATTAGATGTTCATAACATAAAAGTTTGCTAGTGTCATGTCATACAAACCAGTTGGTCAGAGGTATCAATTAGGGTGGATTCGAATGTCAGGATATAGTGGGAGTGTGATATCATGAGTGCAGTGCCATTGTGATGTCATAAAATAACCTGTGTGATGTCATAAAATGTGGATGCGATAGACTTATAATAGAGATGTATATGATGGTATATAGACATGTAGTGGCGTGCAAATTCTCGTTGAGGTGTCAATTACATACAAAGGGTTTGTGATATCATCGAAAGAGTGTGGTGTAGATGACACAGATACAGTGGCTGTGATGTTAAAAGTAATAGTCAATGTGATGTCGTTAGCATACAACGGATATGAAGAGTCGTGTCTTGAGTAGCTGCATCATGAGGTTCTTCATAAACCTAACAGTTGGTTGGTTGTATATCTCATTTATCAGTGGATTATTCATAGACCTCAGATTTCAGTGGATTAACTGATGTTCAGAATAGAGTGTGTCGTGTGATGTCCTAGAAACGGTGGTTTGATGTCATAAACTGAGGAAGTGTAAATGTCTTTGTAATGGTGCAAATATGTTGCCATATCATATGCCGAGTGATTAGTGTGAAGTCATTATTGCAACGAGTGGGCGTGATATCAGTGGAGAGCTTGGGATGGCATAAGAAATAGAGTGGGGGGTCAAAGTCTGTTAGATGTGGGTGTATGTTTTTTGTTATTGCCTGAAGGTGGATGTTGCAACATAAATTCTGTCGTTTGGTGACTGATAGTCCCCCCTGAATATTGATGTCATCTGAAATTGCCAAATGAGTTCATATATACATGCCGAGTAGTGTTCGGTATCAACAACAACACAGTGTTGTGATGTCATACATTTGTGGATATGATGTCATAAATGAATAGAGTGGATAGGGTGTCACATGTATACTGCTGTGATATATATACCATAGAGTGGGCTGTGATTGATCATTCGTAGAGTGGGGTGATAAACACAGACACACAGTGGACGTGAGGTCAGATATAGTGGATTCGATGTCTGGTATAGTGGACTTGATGTCATTAATTAAAGTGGTGTGAGGTACATCATATCAAGAGTGGATGTGATGTCATATGTAGTACATAAAATGTCATACATATAGTGAATGTGATGTCATACATATAGTGACTGTGATGTCATACATACACTGGGTAAGATAAAATTGGTACATTGCGTGTGTTGACACAGATACAATGCGTGTGATGTCGGATATAGTGGCTTTGAAGTTACACAATGGCTGTGTTGTTATAACACTGCGTGGGATGCCATATGACGTGGACATGTCATAAACATAGAGTGTGTGATGTCATATGATAGTGTCATTGTGTGATTGTCGCATATTTAGTGAATGTGATATCATACAGAGGAGATGACATGTCCCCATCAACCTATCGTAATAGTGCGTGTGATTGTCATCCCCCCCCACATTAGTATGGAGTGTGATGTCATAAATAATAGGTTTGTTGCTCATAAGTTGGTGGATATGATGTCAGGTTGTAGTGCATTAAGTATTGGCATTCCCCCCTTATGCCACGCACCTTTGTGAACCCTTTACACAGTTGGTGTGATGTCGTCGACAAATCTATGTGAGTGTATTGATGGGACATTACAGTGGATGTGATGGCATTTTTTCGATGTGGTTTCATTGACAGAGTACAGCTGCTTGTGTAGTAACACATCACAGTGTGGATCGAGTTCATTATTTACAGTGGATATGATGTCATGTTAACATAAAGTGGGTGCCAATAGGTACAAGATTAACACAAAGGTCAAATGATGATAATTCAAAATGTGGAGTTGATGTCATATATACGCGAAGAACCTATTCCTCATTCACTCTTGTAAATGTCAACACCAGCTGGCGGGTATGTGATTGATCACTCGATACAGTGTGGTTTGTAACTCAATTTATAATTAATTCAGCCCCCCCCACCCCCCCCATTCAAGTGAGTGTGACTTACACCGATATAGTCCAGTGTGATGTTGGATACAGTGATTGTCGTTGTTCATTCATACACCATGTGAGGATGTTCATATATACTGAGTGTGATGTCATAAATTATAGGAGGTTGTCTTGTCACAGTTACAGTGGCTGTGATGTCACAAGTATAGTGTAAATGTGATGTTCATAAACAGTGGATGTCATGTTATGAATAATATGGATGGATGTCCTTACATAGCGTAATACAGTCTTGTGATTAGTAATAAAGAGTGGGTGTGATGTCACATAAGAATTTGCATATGAAGTCATACATATTTAGGGGTGTTTGATATCACACATATTGCAACGTAGTGTGGTATTAATCAATACACTGTAAGTAATTGAAGACAGCTAGAGTGGATGCGATGTCAGATATACTGTGTGTCATGACATGAATACAAGGGGGTTGTGGATGTAGCATAGAGCGGTTTTTTGTTTGATTTGTTTAGGACATCGAATTGACGACAGACAGAGTGAATGTGATGTTCAGAATATGTGATGTTTCATATGATGCGTCATACATATTGTGGCTGTGATTTCATACAAACAAGCAATGGGTCTTATATCATCCGATTAATCTCGGTGTGTGATGACACAATCATAACTAGTGGACTGTTGCCATAGTTCAAGATGTAATGGCTTGTGATTGTGAGAGACAGCGCTTTTAGCTTTGATGTTTCATGTAAGAGAGTGTTTTTGATGATGTCCACAAATGCGGTCGGCTTGTGATGTAGTATATAGTGCCAGATTCATGTTTGCTCATGCTACTTATAGTAGTAGCCGTACAGCAGAGTGTGATGGTAAATACATGATACAGTTTGTGTTGATTATATCACTGATTTACAGGAGGGAGTGAATAGTGTTCAGCCAAACTAAGTTAGTACGGAGTCCCCCAAATCAGAGTGTGTGATGGTCAGACTTTAGATGTGTCTTGTTATATTGCGTACTCAACACACAGTGTGTTATTGATGCTTCAAAGAGATATGAAATGGGGGATACGGATTTCACAGAAAACCATAGTGGGTCGTGTGCATGATTACAGCATAAAGTGGCTGTGACATTGACAGAGATATAGGGGGATTGAGATATCTTAAATCGTGGATATCAAAAAATATTGATGTCAACATATGAGAGAAATTATATCATATACTGCACAGTGTGCGTTTAGATGATGTAAATGCGTGTGCATTGATGTCAGATTAAGCTGCCTGACAGGAAGGCGATTTCATGCCAGAGTGTCTGTATGTTGTCATATGTATGACCAAGTGTGGATTTGATTTTCATTACTTGTTTGTGTATGTCTCGCGATACTAAGAGCTGTGTGATATGTCCGTACCAATCGACTACCTGCAGCTGTGATGTTCATAATATATTGGGGGAGATGTTAGGCATAGTCTGTGTGGAATGGTCCTGAAAGCACTGTAGTGTGTGTATCTATATCATTATTGGAATCTGATGTCAAATTGAATATTATGGGGATGTGATGTAAAAATTAGGTTGTCTGATAGTAATAAAGAGCTTCATGTGTGACGTCATGCGCACGTGTGAATATTGATTGTCTTGACACTAGAAGATTATGTGTGGATGCCTCATTCGAGAGAGTGTGTAGTGGTATAATTGAGTACCACTGGTGGTCTGAATGACACAGATACGGTGTAGTGTTAATGTGTCAGATATCTGTGGGTCTTGCTAGATGACAGATATAACGTTTGTGTTGTATTGTGTGTTTGGTCATGTACATGTGGAGTGTGAAGTCATGAATGCAGATGGAATGTAATGTGATGACTACAATGGCGTTGAGTTCATAAAGAGTGGATGTGGCCATATTCTATAGTGCATTAGATGTCATACATTTAAAGTTATGTGTTATGTCATTACAAATCTAATGTTGGTCAGAGGTCATCAATAGGGTGGATTCCAATGTCAGATATAGTAGGGAGTGATATCATGAGTGCAGTGCATGTGATGTCATAAATAAACTGTGATGTCATCAAAAATGTGGATGCGGTGTCCATATAGAGTGTATATGATGGTATTACATGTGTGGGTGTGAGGTCATACATACAAAGGGTGTGATATCATCGAAAGAGTGGGTGTGATGACACACAGTGATACAGTGGCTCGTGATGTTAAAACGTATAGTCAATGTTGATGTGGTATACAACGGATATGATGTCGTCTTACAGTAGCCGCTAATTGTGCTGCTCTCAGAAATACCATTTGGATCTGTGGTTAATGCTCAATTCAGTGGATGACATGAGCCACGATAGAGTTATATAGAATACAATGCTTATAAAATTGAAGAGTAGATGTGATTAATTGTCACTAGAACGTAAAACGGTGTTTTTAATGTAATAATCTGAGGGATGTGATATCTTGCATGGAGCTAAAACATAGTTGCCTATTCATTATGAAGTTGGTTGCTGACATGTTCACTGCAATCGAAGTAGGCGTCAGCAATAATCGTGGAGGAGGTTTGTCTGTGATGGCTATAAGATAACTGTCGGGGCCTAGGTTGGCATATGTAATGGTAGTTGTGGGTGTTCGAATGTTTGAGGTAATGCATGTAAAGTTGATTGTCTGAAAACATAAATTCTGTCGTTTGGTGTTGACCTAGATTGAATATGATGTAATCTGAAATATCGACCATGAGTTCATATCACCATGCGAGTGTGTCTTCAAAACAATCACACCAATGTTAGTGATCGTTATACTAATTGTGGATATTGATGTCATAAAATTGATCGTGGATAGGGTGTCACAATGTTAATAAACTCTTTCTGTGTTATCCTTTAACATTGTGTGCGCTCGTGATATCATTCCGTTAGAAGCTGGGTGGATGAATTACATCAACAGACATACACAGTGTGACAGTTGAGGTAAGAATTATAGTGGAATACGAGATGTTTCTGGTAAAATTGTGGTTTCCCCCCCCCCCTCTTCGAACTGGCATTATTAAAAGTGACCCACAACAATAGGTGACGGAAGTGATAACAGAAAGTGGATGTGAATTGTCATAATGTAGTGCAGCAAAGTGTCACCCCACCATTACATTAGAAGCTGATTGATGTTGTTTTTCATCTAGTGACTGTGATGTCATAAATACCTGCAGGTAAGATAAAAAATATATCATGATATATTTTGTACATTGCTGTGTTGGACCGTGATACTATAGATGATGAAATTGGTCAGATGTCGGCTAGTGGGGGCTTTGAAGTTACACATGTCTGTTGTTGTTATAACACTGGTCGAGATGCAATATGACGTGGACTTGTTAATAAACATTGAGTGTGTGATGTAATAGATAGTAGTCATTGTTTTTTTGGTTTGGGGGAGTCGTAACTCCATATTAATGTGAATGTGAAATATCATACCGAAGTAGATGAACATGATTACCATATCGTATAGTAGTGCGTGTGTAGAATGAACATTGAATAGCATGCGAATGTGTAAATGCGTGCACATAAATATTAACGGTGTTTGTTGTCTATAATAGTGTGGATATGTGGACCATGTTGTAAGAGCATATGACGGCGCCTACGCATTCCACATAACTACTGTGAACTCTTACAGCAGTTGGTGTTTGTATGTCGTCAATCCAAGTGTGTTTAGATGACATGTTACATTGGATGTCGATGGCATTTTTCTCTGTCCGGGTTTCCATCATGACAGATACAGGAGCTTGTGTAGTCACACACACAGATTGTGTAGACTGAGGATCAATACAGTGGACTTATGATGTCATAAACCAATAGTGAGGTGCCATGACAGAATCAAAACAATAATTGTGGGGGGTTAAAGAAAAAAATATGATTGGACATCAAAAGTGTGATTTGATTGTCATATAAAGTGCCTATATGTCCTACATGCAGTGGATGTGATATCACAAGAAAAGGGTGTAAATAATCATTCAAGTACGTGTGATTACACCAATACATGGGTTGATGTTGGATACATGGGTTGTCATGACCATTCATACACCCATGTGAGATTGTCATATATACTGAGTATGAGTGAAAGCATAGTATTGTCTTGTCACTTTACAGTTGCTTGATGACCACAAGTAAATTGTATGGTGATGTCTTAAACAGTGATGTAGATGTTTTAATAGAGTGGATGGGATTCAAGAATAAAGTCTTGTATTTCATAACGAGTGTGTGATGTCACATATGAGTTCATATGATTCATACATATAGTGGGATCATATCACACATATTGCATGTGTGGTATAATCAACACTTTGTAAGATTGACGCAGCTACAGTGGATGTGATGTCATATATACTAGTTGTGACGACCATAATACAGAGGTTGTGATCTCATAGAGGGGTGTTACATCACACTGATTGAATGGTGATGTCATATAAGTTCATTTTGATGTCAACAATTGTGCTTGATATCATACAAACACTGGGCTTTTATCATCGATAATCACGGTTGTGATGACTCACATACTTGTGATGTGCTGCAACATATAAATTGCCTGTGATGTGAGACCAGAGTAGCTTTGAATCGTGATAACAAGTGTTGTATTCATTAAGCTGTGTGAGATGCCATGTATAGTGCATAATGTGCCATTGCCTATAGTTAGTGTGATATAATCAACATACAGTTGTTATACACTGATCGGGGAGTGATCACCCAATACAGATAGGAGGGTGTGATGCGAATACGTTTGTATCGTCTAACACAGTGTGTTGATTCAATATGTGGATACGGTTCACAAACCCATGGTGTGCTTACTATAAGTGCTGTGATGACAGGGTTAGGGGAGAGATGTCCAAAACGTGGATATGATGTCACATAAGGAGAAGAATCATGAATGCAGTGGCTTGATGTCAAAAAGTGAGATTGTGTCATAAGTGCGAATGCGATTCATGGGTGTGTTGATTCATATGTATGCCAAGTGTGATATTTTCATACTTGTGTGTGTCATCGATACAGGGTGGAAACACAGATACACGGTGTATTCAATTGGGGGAGATGTCAGCTAGTCTGTGTGATGTAAAAGCATAGTGTGATATCAACATATTGATATGATGTATGAATATACTGGGTGTGATAAACAATTAGTTTGATGTCATAAAGATCAGTGATTACTATGATATGATGCCTATAGAGTATGTGGACGTTACAGAGATTGTTGGTATAATCGAACGGGGTTGAGACACGTACGTGAGGAGTGTAGATTGTGGGAGAGCGATAAAGTTGTGAGCTTGTGGTGTGGTATATATAGTGGTGTGAAGTCATAATGCAGTGTGGTGTGACTAATGGGTGAGTTCATAAAAGTGGGTGGCATTGTTAGCATTAGATGTCATACATAAAGTTTGTGTCATTCATACAAACCGTTGGTCAGAGGTCATCATAGGTGGTTTCAATGTCAGATATGTGGAGTGATTATGAGGCAGTGCATGTGATGTCATAAATACCTGTGATGTCAAAAAAATGTGATGCGATGCTTATAGAGTGTTATGATGTATACATGTATGGGTGTGAGGTCTACATACAAAGGTGTTTCATCGAAAGGTGGGTGTGACAGATACAGCGGCTGGAGTTAAAAGTATATCATGTGATTCGCTACAACGATAAGGTGCTTGAGTACCCTGGGTCTCTAATAAGTGTGTGATTCTCATTAGTGGATGTCTGACCCAGATTCAGTGGAACGATGTAAATAGGTGTGTGTGTGTCTAGAAACGGGTTGATTCAAACTAGGAATATGTTTGTATGTGCAAATTTGAACTTGCCGGTGTAAAGTATGAAACAGTGGTGAATCGTGGAGAGCTGGATGCAAGAAGGTGGGGGAAATTTTGGGTGAGTGGGTGTGATGTATGCCAAAGTGGATGTTGCAACATAATTTGTCGTTGGTGTGAGCTGAATAGATGTATCTGAATGCCATGGTTCTTAAGCGAGTGTGGTATCAACAAACACAGTGTGTGATGTCAACATTGGGATATGATGTATAATAGAGTGATAGGGTCACATGTATACTGGCTTGATATGAAATAGAGTGGCTGTGATATCTTCGTGATGGGGGTAACACAGACACAGTGGACTGAGGTCAGATTATGGATTCGATTCTGGTAGTGGACTTGATGTCATTAATAAGTTGTGAGGTCAAAAGGTGGATGTGATGTCTATGTAGTCTAAATGTATACAATGTGATTGATGATTTAGTGACTGGATGTCATACACATGGTAGATAAAATGGTACATGCGTGGTTGACGAAATGCGTGTTTGGATATGTGCTTGAAGTTAAAAATGGCTTGTTGTTATACATGCGTGGTGCATATGCGGACTTCTAAAAAGGTGTGTGATGTCATAGATAGGTCTGTGTGATGTCCATATTTAGAATGTGATATCAAAGAGGAGATGACATGTCCTATGTATATAGTGGTGTGATGTATGAATAGATGCGTGTTGTTTAATAATAAGGTTGTTCATAAGTGTGGATTGGTCAGTGTAGGCATATGCGGCATTCATATGCCACCTGGACCTTACACAGTGTGTGATGTGCACAAGTGTGTTTGATGACATACGGGATGTGATGGCATTTTTCAGGGTTTCAAGACAGATACGAGCTTGTGTGTCACACACCAAGTGGGAGTCTATACGTGTTGATGTTAAACATAGTGGGCTGACAGATAACAAGTATGATGACATCAAGTGGTTGATGTCATATAGTCCCTTTTGTGTTACAGTGTGGGTGTGATTTCACAGCAGAGGTGTAAATAATATTCAGTGGTGGATACACGATTAGTCAGTTGAGTGGATCGTGATTGTGTTGCATCATACACATGTGAGATTCATATATCTGAGTGTATTCATAATATAGGAGTGCTTGTCCGTTACGTGGGTGATGTCACAGATGTGTATGTGAGTCTAAAAGTGGATGTCATGTAGAAAAGTGGTGGGAGTATGAATACAGCTTGAGAGTTAAGAGTGGTGTGTGTCAATGAATTCATATGAAGTCAAAATTTGTGGGTTGATATCACCATATTGCGTGTGGATAATCAATCATGTAAGTATGGCAGAAGGGGGGATGGTGTCATAACTGTGTGTCATGACATGAACAGGGGTGTGTCATAGGGGGTTTGTGAGACTACAAGTGAATGTGTGTCAATGTAGTTCATGTGTCATACATATTGTGGCGTTTCATACAAAATGGGTTTATACGATATCTCGGTGTGATGACACACTTCTGGATGTGCTGTCAGATGTAATGGCTGTGAGTAACAGCGTAGCTTGATGTCATGAACGAGGTTGTGATGTCAAAAAGCGGGCTTGATGTCTTATAGTGCAATGGCATGCTTATTGTGTATATAATACATACGTTTGTTAATCATGATACAGGGGGTGACACCAAAAAAAACGGGGGGTTTGTGATGTCAGACATATGTTTGTTCGTTCACACAGTGTGTTTGATGTAATATGTGGATAGGATTCCAACCAGTGGTGTGCATTACTATAAGGTGTGATGACGAGGTATAGGGATGAGATGCAAACGTGGAATGTGTCCATATAGGGAACGAATCATGAATGCAGTGGTCTGATGCGTAAGCTGAATTGATGTCTAAGTGCGAATGCGATTCAGGAGTGTGTTGATGTCTATGTATGCCAGTGTGATATTTTCATACTTGTGTGTGTCTCGATACAGATGTGTGAGAACAGATCAGCGGTTGTGTAAATAGGGGGAGTGTAGGCATAGTCTGTTGATGTCAGAAGCAGTTGGTTGATATCATACTATTGATATGATGTCATGAATAACTGGTGTGTTAAACAATTAGGGTTGATGTCTAAAATTCATTGTGTACATACTGAATATGTGCCTGCATAGAGTATGGGACGCATACAGAGATGTGGTGGTTAATCGATACGGGGTTGAGCACGATAGTGAGGAAGTGTGACTAGTGGGTGAGATGGAAATAAACGTTTGTGAGTTGTGGTGTGGTCATATATGGGTGTGAACTAATGCAGTGGTGAATGATGACTAAATGGCGGGTAAAAAGTGGAGGGCCATAGAAGTCATTAGATGTCATACATAAAGTTTGTGTAGTCTACAACGTTGGTCAGAGGTATCTGGGTGGTTCATGTGATTAGGGGAGTGATATATGAGTGCGTGCATGTGATGTCATAAATAACTGTGATGTCATAAATGTGGATGCGATGCTTATAGAGTGTATATGAGGTATACATGTAGTGGGTGTGAGGTATACATACAAAGGTGTTATCTCGAAAGTGGGTGAGAAAGATACAGCGGTGTGATGTTAAAAGTATAGTCATGTGATTGCTAAAGGATAGAGGTTCTTGAGTAGGCATGAGTCTCATAAATACGTGTTGATATCTCATTAGTGGATGTCTGCCCAGTTCAGTGGATACGAGGGAAATGAGTGTGTGTGATGTCCTGAAACGTGTTATTCAAAATGGGATGATGTTGTATGGTGCAATTTGCTACAATGCGAGTGTGGTCATGAACAAAGTGGGTGTATCAGGGGAGCTGGGATGGCAAAAGGGGGCAAGTTGTAGTGGGTGTGATGTTTTGCTGAGTGGATGTTGCAACTAATTTGTCGTTGGTGTGATAGAAATTGATGCATCTGAATGCAATGGTCTATTATGCGAGTGTGGACACAACAACAGTTTGTGATGTCTCATTGTGATATGATGTCATAAATAGAGTGGATAGGTGTCAATGTTATGGCTTGATATGATCATAGAGTGGCTGTGATATATTCGTAGAGTGGGGGTGATAACACCACAGTGGTTGAGGTCAGATATGTGGATTCGATGTCTGGTAAGTGACTGATGTCATTAATAAGTTGTGAGGTCATAAGAGTGGATGTGATGTTTGTAGTATAAAATGTAATAGTGAATTGATTTCATACATATAGTGATGGATGTCTCTACATGGTAGATAAATGGTCATGCGTGGTTGACACAGTACATCGTGATGTCGGATATGTGGCTTGAAGTTACCAAGGCTGTGTTGTTATAACATGCGTGGGATGCATAGAGTGGACATTAAACATAGAGTGTGTGATGTATAGTAGGTCATTGTGGTGTATATTTGTGAGTGATATCATAGAGGAGATGATGTCTTGTATTAGTGGTGTGATGTCATGAAAGAATGGTGTGATGTCATAAATAATAGGTTTTTCTCATAAAGTGTGGATATGGTAGGTGTGTGATATGACGGCTTTTGCCAGGGACCTACCAGTTGGGTGATGTGCACAAGTGTGTTTGATGACATAACAGTGGATGTGATGGCATTTTTAGGGTTCAAAAGATAAGGTTTGGTAGTCAACACACAGAGTGGTGGATCATTACAGTGATATGATGTCTAACATAGTGGTGCATGACAGAAAACAAAGGTATGATGATCAAAGTGATTGAGTCATAAAAAGTGCTAGTGTTAATGTGTGGGTGTGTTTCACGTACAGGGTGTAAAAATATTAGTGAGTGTGATACACCGTATAGTCGTGTGAGTTGGATACGTATTGTGTTGCATCATACCTGTGAGTTATTTTATGGTGTTTAAATTAGGAGTGTCTTGTCCAGTAAGTGCGTGTGTCACAGTATAGTGTAGTGTGTCATAACAGTGGATGTCATGTTTGATAAAGTGGATGGGGTCATGAAACAGTCTTGAGTGTAATAAAGAGTGGGTGGATGTACATAGATCATATGAATCTTCTAAGTGGTTTGATATACATATTGCACGTTGGTAATCATACACTGTAGTAATGACGCAAAGTGGATGCGATGTCAGATATACTGTGGTATGACTGAATAACGGGTGTGATGTCATAGAGGTGTGGACTACAGAGTGATGTGAGCAAAGTAGTTTATGATTCATAATATTGTGGCGTATATATAAAAATGGCTTTATCTAATCTCGGTGTGATAAACATATTTGGGATTGCTGTCAGTGTAATGGCGTGATGTAACGCGTGTTGATTCTGAACAGAGTGTTGTGATGTCAAAAAGGGCTGTGATGTGTATAGTGCATAATGTGCCTGCTATGTTGTGTGTATAATACATCAGTTTTGTTTTCACTGATAAGGGGATGATCACCAACAGTACGGAGGGTGTGTGTCAGACATCGTTTGTATCGTCTCAACACAGTGTGTTTGATGTCAAATGTTGGATACGGATTAAACCAGTGGTGTGCTTATTAAAGGGTGTGATGACAGAGGTATAGGGGGGATGTCCTAACGTGGATATGATGTCCATATAGGAGAACTGTATCATGAATGCAGTGCTCTGATGTCGTAAGCTGGATTGATGTATAAGTGCGATGGATTCATGGGGGTTTGTATGATGTCTTGTAGCCATGTGATATTTCATCTTGTGTGATGTATCGATCAGATGTGTAAGACCGATACAGCGGCTGTGATTAATATAGGGGGAGATGCAGGTAGTCTGTGTGATGTCAGAAGCAGTAGTGTGATATCATACATATTGATATGATGTCTGATACTGGGTGTGATTAAACAATTAGGTGTTGATGTCTAAGATTCTGTGTGTCACTACTGAATAGTGCCTGCATGAGTATGTGGAGTCATACAGAGTGTGGTGGTAAAATCGATACACGGGGTTGAGACGTACGTGAGGAAGTGTGATCTAGTGGTGAGAGGCGATATAGTTTGTGAGTTTGGTGTGGTCTATATAGTGGTGTGAGTCATAAATGCAGTGGGATGTGATGTAAATGGCGTGAGTTCATAAAGTGGAGGGGCCCATTAAGTCATTAGTGTCATACATAAAGTTTTTCAGTATACAACGTTGGTCAGAGGTCATCTAGGTGGTTCAATGTCAGAATAGGGAGTGATTCATGGTGCATGCTGTGATGTCAAATAACCTGTGATGTCAAATGTGATGCGAGCTTTAGGTGTATAGATGGTTCATGTAGTGGTGTGAGGTCATACATACAAGGTGTGATATCATGAAGGTGGGGTGATGACACGTACAGCGGCTGTGATGTTAAGTATAGCATGTGATGTGCATAAGGGATATTGAGGTCTCCTTGAGTAGCCTGAGGTCCATAATACAGGGGTGTGATATCTCATTAGTGAGCTACCAGTTCATGGATACGATGTAAATAGAGTGTGTGTGATGTCTAGAAACGGTGTTTGATTCAAATGGGAAGATGTTTGTTGGTGCAATTTGCATACTATGCCAGTGGAGTCATGAACGAGTGGGTGTATCAGTGGAGGCTTGGATGCAAAAAGGGGGAAATTTTGGGTTGAGTGGGTGTGATGTATGCCTGAGTGGATGGCAACATAAATTTGTCGTTGGTGTGAAATGAATAGATGCATCTGAATGCAATGGTTCATATATATGCCGAGTGGTATAACAACCACAGTGTTGTGATGTCATCATTGTGGATATGATGTCATAATAGAGTGGATGGTGTCCATGTTCTGGTTGATATGATCATAGAGTGGGTGTATCATTCGTAGAGTGGGGTGATAACACAGACAAGTGGACTGAGGTCAGATATGTGATTGATGTCTGGTATAGTGGACTTGATGTCATTAATAAAGTTGTGAGTAAAAGGTGGTGTGATGTCATATGTAGTCTAATGTCATACAATAGGAATTGATGTATCTATAGTGATGGAGTATACATACGGGTAAATAAAATTGGTACATGGTGGTTGACACAGATACATGGTGATGTCGGATATAGTGCTTTGAAGTTACACAATGGCTGTGTTGTTATAACAGGTGGGTGCCATATGACGTGACTTCAAACATAAGTGTGTGATTCATGATGATCATGTGTGATGTCCTATTTAGTGAATGTGATATCTAAGAGGAGATGACTGTCCTATGTATATGTGCGTTGTGTCATGAATAGAATGGTGTGGTCATAAATAATAAGGTTGTTCTATAAGTGTGGATATTGTCAGTGTAGTGCTATGCGGCATTATATGCACTGGAACCTTACACAGTTGTGTGATGTGTCACAAGTGTGTTTGAGACATATACATGGTGTGATGGCATTTTTCAGGGTTTCAAGACATACAGGCTGTGAGTCACAAACAGAGTGTGAGTCATTACAGTGTATGATGTCTAACATAGTGGTGCCGAAGTAAACAAGGTATGATGATAAAGTGGA
>JAJLRB010002428.1:0-31855 GCA_020976825.1 Odocoileus hemionus | reverse complement strand
AGTAGGTACTCTAGAAGGGACTGCTTAAGGGTAAAGGAAAAAATCATCTTAGGGCTGATATATTAATGACAGCACTGCTGGCGGCACGTTGACGGTTTGAGGGAAAAGATAAAATTTGCCCCTCTTTTTTGTTGTAGGGAACCTGGGACGTCCCCTCCTTGGAGTTTCTTGGAATAGGTTTTCCGTCAATATGAAATTTAAATTTACTGTCTTTGGCCCAGTGCATCCTCTGTGGCAGAAAGCGCAAATTTTTGGAGGTTTTTTATTAGCCTTCTTAGGGCAGTCCACTCTTTTAAACGGTTTTTATCTCCACATGTAAAGCATCCTTCATTTCTCTTTTTAAAAGGTTGTAGCATTGTTTCAGCTAGTATTTGCATCTTTTACGTTTTTGATCCTAGATTGTGACAAGCCTTTATATAATCAATAATAATCCTAGTCTGACAAATTGCAGCTATAACTCTTTGAAATTTCTGATATGCATTCTCATAAGCAAGTAATTTCTCTAGCTTTTTTTTTTTTTTTTTTTTTGGTTTCGTCTCCAATTACAGTATGGGAAATAGCAGCTTCTAGTCTAGCTTAAAAATTAATGTAACTTTTCATTAGGTTCCAACAAAGAGACTTTTGGAGTTTGCGACTCTTTGCAGAGGAGAAGCATTTGGAGCAGCCAGGGCAGGGCTAGCAAGAAAACTTTAAGATATTTTGTATTGTTTTCATTGAGCTTTTGTAAAGTTTAATCATTTAATTTATATGTATATAATAAGTGTTTTGTTGTGTTGTTGAATATTGGAAGGGGCTTAGAATATACTTGAAATGGCAGAAATTACAGCTTTAATAAGAGCTCATATAGGGGCTAGATATCCATTAGAAGGCGTTTTTTCCTCCTTTGGCTGCTCATTTAACATTATCTTTGACACGATCCAAATTTATAAGTCAAAACTGCATTTATCAGGAAACTAAGGATTATGTTCAACTACTGTTTGAAGGCAAGGCTCTATTCATTGGCATGAAACCAGAAGTCCCTGAAATGTAAAGAAGTGGTGAAGTAAAGTAGAAAATTAATGGGGCTGACCCCCCCCCCCCCCCCCCCTGCCAGCCTTTTAACCCATGCCTTAGTATTTTTACAGACCTCAATATGTCATGAGTCACTCCACCTGATATAACACGTATAAACGTGTTCCCATGTTCTTTGGCCAGCATTTGCAGGGGTCCTTTAATGGACTGGATTCTTGTGGTACGGAGTTGGCGATCAGAAAAGTAAAAGAGAGAAGGAGGCTAATAATCCCTGTTGGTTTACACAGAGGGACCAATATTGTCCTTGACAACAGGGCTTGCATCTTACTCACCAAGGTACCAGGCGCCCTTGAAGGGGTCGTTAGAAGCCCGGGTAGAAAATCGTGAGCACGACAGTCCGTCTCCATGCTCCAGAGAGTCAGCTAGAAAAAGATAGAGAGAGAGAGAGAGAAAATGAAACAGAGAGAGAAAAAAAAGGACCAGGGTACCTAAGCTCTAATGGAGCAAAGGTGCTTTAATGAT
This sequence comes from Odocoileus hemionus, assembly GCA_020976825.1. Taxonomy (NCBI): domain Eukaryota; kingdom Metazoa; phylum Chordata; class Mammalia; order Artiodactyla; family Cervidae; genus Odocoileus; species Odocoileus hemionus. The sequence continues at coordinate 30,322 of JAJLRB010002428.1, read as the reverse complement.
TTTTCTATGAGTATATACAGGCTGCAGTACAAGAAACTTCTTTCGGGAATGATAGAGTTCAGCAAACCAAACAAAAACGGCAAACGGTTACCCAAGGGAACACAAGGAAGTAAATATGTTAGTCACACGGTCAGCAGACAATCCATATCTCAAGGATCAAGGAGTGTAAGGGTGGACAAAGCAGTTTTGTCGTAAAGATTGTTTGCTCTGCTGAACTTGGTGTTCGTCTGGAATTTGGACATGTGTTTCTCGGGATTCTTGTTTTTGTTTAAAGGAAGTCAAGCCACTTCTCGTGTTTGATGGGGAATTCAGGATGGCTCTGGAGCACATGCAGGGGAATCTGGACTACATCTCGAGTTGATTTGTCAAAACTCCGAAGCCCTTTCGTGTTCGCTGCGGAGGGTGACATCAGTGTCCCTCTAGACTTGTGACAGTTGTTCTTGGGGACTCTCTGGAGTTCCATCCAGGACGTCCAAGCTCCTTCGTGTTTGATGTGGAACCATGAAATGCTCTGCACCCAATGCAGGGGAATCGGACCTCATCTGGCGGCGAGGGGGAGTCTCGCCGTTTTGCCCCCTCCTCGAGGGATTGCGGCGGGAACCTGGGGTATATTCTCGAGTTAGGACTTGGATGTCCCTTAAAAATTCGAGTTTGTTCAGCAAAGTCAGGACTCATGTCTAAGTTGCGAGGTACACCTCGAGATTCTCATCGATGCTTGGCAGGGCAAATAGGGATGCCTCTTTAGGTGAGACTTGAGACCCATGTTCCTTTCAGTTCCCACAGTGATTGTCGGATTCCATCAACTTTTAAGAGGAGTCAGGCTTGTTGTCCTTTGTGACGCATTGAACTCAAAAGTTCCTCTCGAATTTTCAAGGGGTATGTGAGGCCTCCTGTCGAGATGAGGCGGGAACTATGGCTTTCTCTAAAGTCTCCACAGGGGATTCCAATCATCCCTTCATCTTGGGAGATGAAAAGACTAAGCCTGCATTCAAGTCACTGGAGGGGGAAATCCGGTCATATTTCGATGTCACGACATCTCGGTGTTCATTCCACTTGAGGCAGCAAACTCAGGGTCCCTCTCACAAACTATAGCTAAGAGAGGCCTCCTTTTCAGGTGCATTGTTGGAAGTTGCCTTCCTCTTGAAGTCAAAAATAGGGAATCAGCTCTGTCCATTTCTGAGATGATTTGGGCTTTACCCCTGAAGAAACATTTCTTGAGTTGGTGTGTGACTGAACGTGGTGTTCCTCCTGGACTACTATATTAGTTTCTATAGACAACCATGAGTTATATCTTGTATGTTAAGCATATTTATATAGATCATTGAACAGTATTTAATTCATATCATATTATATTGTATATGTGCATCCATTCCAGTAACATAAATGTATATTTATATTACATTAACAGGCATCTCAAACTCTCTTCAGCTCTTCTGCAAGAAAAATGTCCCCTTGTAAGAAGTAAGCAATCGATTTTTCAGCAGTTAACGCTTTAAAATCCTAATTCATTTTGAATGAAATGACCCAGCCACTTTCAACAAGCTTCTAACTACTTAGTTCAGCACAAACTCAACGCAACCTAAGTCACTCTAATCCCAAGAGACAGCGTCCAGATTATAGAGAATAGATCACGTTTTAGTGTCAAAAATACAGAGTTCATTTTAATAGACCTTAATCTAAAATTATTTCTTCTCCATCTGTAATTCGTTATATAAGCATCTCATATATATATATATATATATATATTATATATATATATATAATACGGTTACCCTGTTCTGTTTGACAATGTAGTTTCTTACCCCAGAGCAAACGAAAGCTCATAACAAAAGTATGTATATAATGTTGATGACTTAATCAAGACATGTCCCTTACTAGATTAAGAATTAAATTATATTGAAATCACATTCACAATTAAATTAAATATTATACCCAACTTTAAACACCCTTCAGATTCATGTAAAGCTGAATCCAAATAGAGTCCCATTAACTCCACACTATCTAAAAACAAAAACATACATTGAGACATAGAAAGATTTTAGATACATAGACATAGTTTCACTTATGAAATTTAAAATAGCTTTTTGTTTATTTATTTATTTTGAGCTCCACCAATTTTTGCTCATTGCTCGCGAGTCCTAGATAGATGTGGGCAGGTGAGCGTATCCCAAGGACATAGAATAAGAGTTAACTTAAGGTTTTTTCTTAGGACTATTTTTGTTTCCATACCAGGCAGAAATAGGGAGTTCCAAAATATATAAAATATAAATATATATTGTAACAAGTTTTAGACAAGTTTCATTTACTTGTAATAACGTGCAATCAAGTACCGGTTTTGCAATTTCAATTATAAATTATATTTTCACCAGTTTTCAGTGGAGTGTCTAAAGTGAACTATCTATGCCATTCAGTGTCAAAAACTATGTTCTTTCTCTTTTTTGTAGATCTATAAGCTATATTAACGATAATGGCTATATGAATGAGACGAATTTTTGTCACATAGGACTTAAATCCTTGGCTACAAATGTTTGACACTTGTTAGGACTATTATGGAGATGGCAATGGGTGCACCCTATTTCAGTTTCTTGTCTGGAGAAAGTCTCATGGATAGTAGAGGGTCTGCCTGAGGTGGGTTGACATCTATGGGGTCGCATAGCGTAGGACACGACTGTGAAGTGACTTAGGGCAGTAGCAAGTAGTAGCCCCAGGACTTTTAAGCAATACCTTGAGGTCACATATTTGTCTACTGAAATCTTTTATGAGGCCCCGATATGATTAGGATAAGGGAGAGAGTGTAAGTTAGGTCTCCACTCCCGGTCTAAAGGGGTGTGTAAAAGGATGCATATTAAAAAATCAATCTTGTGAATCAGTAATAATAATGTTGCCAATTTTTGAGGAATAGTGTAAGGGATGATCTATAGTTACAATGCAGCCCAGGTTTCTAAAAAGACGCTAATTAACATTTTCAAACATTTCTGTTAAGAGACACCATTTGTAATATTTCCATTTGTATAACAAAATAGGAGAGTTTCCAAAAAGATGCAAGATTCTTCAATAAGTTTATCATTTTAATTGTGTGTTTATAAGTTCTTAATTTATGCTTGTAATTTTTCTTTGTAAGGGGCCATTTTGCTTTGTCTAAATAGGAGCTCATAAATTTTTCTTCAGTTATTTTAATAACTGTTTTGTTGGTAAAAGGGATGCAGTTGGCCCCTAGGAAAAAATGTGGAATGTATATCTGAGTTTGCCATTGCATAAGTAAGTCCCTTCCCTATTAGATTAAGGGGTGCATCTATCACATAAGGTCTTGTAGAGTTGTAGGTTGGCATTTTGGTCTATCATATGTGTAGAATTTGAATATTTTGATAAATTATTTTATTTTGGCTGAGAAATTCGTGCTGCATTTGGCAACAAGAGACACTTTTGTATATAGGTCAGGATTTGGGCCAAAATAGTTTTGGGAAATGATAAATATTAGACCCAGTGCTGAGGGGTCCAGAAAATCTTTTACCATTAATTTTTTATTTATTTATTGGTCTCTGGTAGACATATGTTAAATAACAATGATGTCCCTACAAATTGATTTTTTGATCTGTATTACCAAATCTGCCTCTCTCGGTTTACATTAGTAGAGAAGTTAATAGAAGTGTAAGGCAAAAGAAGTAATTGAGCAATTGTTGTCCCCCCTTTTGAATTGCCATAGAATCTGAGCTGACATCATAATTTGAATTTCTCCTTTATAATTTGAATCAATTATTCCACGCTGAACACTAATTCCCTTTAAAAAGCCAAATTAGATCAGCCCTGGAAAAACGCCTGAAGTTTGTGGGGCAGTGGTCTCAAAAAACTCCAGTAGGTAACTCTAGGGGGGGGGGGGAAGGGACTGCTTAAGGGTAAAGGAAAGCGAAAAAATCATTTAGGGCTGATATATTAATGACAGCACTGCGAGGGACGTTGAGTGGGAGGGGTTTTTGAGGGAAAAGTCACGATAAAAATTTGCCCCTCGTTTTTTAGTTTGTAGGGAACCAGGGACGTCCCCTCCTTGGAGTTTCTTGTTCCGAAAAGGTTTTCCGTCAATATGAATGAAATTTAAATTTACTGTCTTTGGCCCCAGTGCATTCTCTCTGTGGCATGAAGAAAGCAAAATTTTGGAGGTTGTTGATTTTTATTAGCCTTCTTAGGGCAGTCCTCTTTTAAACGGTTTTTATCTCCACATGTAAAGCATCCTTCATTTCTCTTTTTAAAAGGTTGTAGCATTGTTCAGCTAGTATTTGCATCTTTTACGTTTTTGATCCTAGATTGTGACAAGCCTTATATATAATCAATAATAATCCTAGTCTGACAAATTGCAGCTATAACTCTCTTTGAAATTTCTGATATGCATTCTCATAAAGCAAGTAATTTCTCTAGCTTTTTTTTTTTTTTTTTTTTTGGTTTCGTCTCCAGATTACAGTATGGGAAATAGCAGCTTCTAGTCTAGCTTAAAAATTAATGTAATCTTTTCATTAGGTTACCAACAAAGAGACTTTTGGTAGTTGCGACTATTTGCAGAGGAAGAAGCATTTGGAGCAGCCAGGGCAGGGCTAGCAAGAAAACTTTAGATATTTTGTATTGTTTTATATTGAAGCTCTTTTGTAAAAGTTTAATCATTTAATTTATATGTATATAATAAGTGTTTTGTCTGTTGTTGAATATTGGAAGGGTTTAGAATATACCTTTGAAATGGCAGAATTACAGCTTTAATAAGAGCTCATAGGGGCTAGATATCCAATGAGAAGGGTTTTTCCTCCGTTCTTTGGCTGCTCATTTAACATTATCTTTGAAACGGGATCCAAATTTTAAGTCAAAACTGCATTTATCAGGAAACCGTAAGGATTATGTTCAACTATACTGTTTTGAAGGCAAGGTCTCTCTATTCATTGGCATGCCTGAAACCAGAAGTCCCTGAAATGTAAAAGAAGTGTGTGAAGTAAAGTAGAAAATAATGGGGCAGGCCAGCCTTTTAACCCATGCCTTAGTTCATTTACAGACCTCAATATGTCCATGAGTCACTCCACCATGGGGGTATAACACACTATATAAAAGTGGTAAAAGTGATCCTGTTCTTTGGCGCCGACCATTTGCTGGGGTCCTTAATGGACTGGATTCTTGTGGTACGGAGCGTTGGCGATCAGAAAGTAATAAGAGAGAGAAGGAGGCTAATATCTACCTTGGTTTACACAGAGATCGACCAATATTGTCCTTGACACAGGGCTTGCATCACTCACCAAGGGATACCAGGCGCCCTCTGAAGGGGACGGGGGTCGTAGAAAGTGCACGGGTAGAAAAAGTCGAGCACATGACAGGGTAAGGTCCATGACCTCCAGATGACGAGATGTCAGCTAGAAAAAGAGATCAGAGAGAGATTCGAAAATGAAAATGAAACAGAGAGAAAAAAAAAAGACCAGGGTACCTAAGCTCTAATTAGGAGCAAAGGTGCTTTAATGATTTTTCTAAGATGAGTATATACAGGCTCTTGGCAGTACAAAGAGAACTTCTTTCGGGAATGATGAGTAGGAGTTCAGCAAACCAAACAAAACTGGCAACGGTTAACCAAGGGAACAAGGGAGTAATATTATGTCACACGGTCAGCAGACAAAAAATCCATATCTCAAGAAAGGGGGAAGAGGGGACAAAGCAGTTTTGTCTTAAATTGTTGCTCTGACTGAACTTGGTGTTTGGCTTCGTGGAATTTGGACAGTGTTCTCGCGGGATTCTCTGTTTTTGTTTAAAGGAAGTCAAGCCAATTCTCGTGTTTGATGGGGAAATTCGGGATGGCTCTGGAGGCACATGCAGGGGAATCTGGACTCATCTCGAGTTGATTTGCAGAACACGAAGCCCTTTCGTGTTTTCTAATTAGCTTGTTGCTGGCGGTGACATCAGTGTCCCCTCTAGACTTGTGACAGTTAGTGTTCTTGGGGACTCTCTGGAGTTCCATCCAGGACGTCCAAGTCCTTTCGTGTTTGATGTGGAACCAGGAAATGCTCTGCACCCAAGCAGGGGAAAGTCGGGACCTCATCAACTGGCGGGCGAGGGGACGTCTCGCCGTTTTCCTCGAGATATGCGGCGGGAACCTGGGGTATATTATTCTCGAGTTAGGACTTGGATGTCCCTTTAAAAATTCGAGTTTGTTCATCAGGTCAAAGTCAGGACTCATGTCTAATTGCGAGGGACACCTCAGTATTCACGATTCTCATCACCGATGCTTGGGCAGGGCAAGTAGGGATTGCCTCTTTAGAGTGAGACTTGAGACCCAGTGTTCCTTTCAGTTCCCACAGTGATTGTCGGATTCCTATCAACATTTAAGGATTTTTAAGAGAGAGTCAGGCTTTGTTGTCCTTTTGAATCGCATTGAACTCAAAGTTCCTCTCGAATTTTCAAAGGGGATATAGAGAGGCCTCCTGCTCTGACGAGATAAGGCGGGACCTATGGCTTTCATCTAAAGTCTCCACAGGGGATTCCAACATTCCCTTCATCTTGGGAGAATGAATAGACTAGCCTGCATTCAAGTCACTGGAGGGAAATCCGGCCATATTTCGAAAAGAAGTCACGACATCTCGGTGTTCATTCCACCTTGAGGCAGCAAACTCAGGGTCCCCTCTCACATAACTATAGCTAGAGAGGCCTCCTTTTCAGGTGCTTGTGGAAAGTTGCATTCCTCTTGGGTCAAAAATAGGGAATCAGCTCTCACCTCGCGATGATTTGGGGGGGTACCCAGAGCTTTTCTTTTAGTTGGTGTGCTGAACATGGTGTTTCCTCTGGACTATACTTTACTTTTCTATAGCAAGCATGAAATATCATGTATGTTAGCATTTTATAGATCATTTAACATATTTATTAAATCATATTATATTGTATAAACTTCCATTCCAGTACAAATATATATTTATATTCATTAACAACTCCAAATCTCTTCTGCTCTTCTGCAAGAAAATCCCCTTGTAAGAGTAAGCCAATTTCAGCAATTAACGCTTTTAAAAATCCTAATTCATTTTGAAATAACCCAGCCATTCAACAAACTTCTACCACATAGGTTTGCAGCACACACTCAAGCAACCTAAGTCACTCTAATCCCAAGAGGGACCATTCCAGATTATAGAGAACGCGAATAATTTTTATCGAAAATACAATTTTTATTCGTAGAGAGCTTATCTAAATGTTTTCATCTCATATATATATATTATTAGTTACCTTTTTTTTGACAACCGTGATCTTACCTACCAAGCCAAGGCATAACAAAAGTATTATATAATGTTGATGACTCAAGTCATGTCCCTACTAAGATTAACAAATAATTATATTGAAATCACATTCAACAATTAAATAAACATTATACCCCAACATTAAACATCCTTCAGTTCATGTTAAAGCTGAATCCAAACAGAACCCATTAACTCCACACTCAATCTAAAAACCGAAAACCATTACATTGAGCATAGATCATTTTAGATACATAGACATAGTTTCCCCTTATGAAAAATTTAAAATATCTTTTTGATTTATTTATTATCTTGAGCTCCATCAATTGCTCATTGCTGGAAACTCCTTATAGATAGAGTGGGCGGTGTATCCCAAAGAACTACATGGTAAGAGTTAACTTTAAGGTTTTCTTTTAGGACTATTTTTGTTTCACAGGCAGAAATAGAGTTCCAATATATATATATATATATAATAGATAGGATCTATATGATATATATATATATATTATATATATAAATATATTTTAACGAAGTTAACTCATTTCCTTTACTAACACGTGCATCAAGTAGTTAACCGATTTTAGCAAAATTCATTAGACGAATTATATTTTTCGTCAGTTTTCAGTGAGGAGACTAAAGATGTAATTCACAGCCATTCAGTGTCAAAAATAAAACCTTTCCATGGATTTGTAAGCTAAAGATAATATTATTAATGATATATGATGCATGAGTGGAAATTTTTGTCACATAGGACGTAAAGCCTTGCTGACAAATATTTTGGAAACATTGTAGGGACTAGTTATGGAGATGGCAAAGGTGAACCTATTTCAGTACACTCTGTCTGAGGTAATTTAGGGGATGAGAGGAGAGCCTGGTGGGTTGACATCTATGGAGTCGCAAGTAGTGAAGTACACGACTAAAGTGACTTAGCAGCAGTAGCAAAAAAGCAGGAAATTTTAAGCATAATTTGAGGGTAAGATAGTGTACTTGAAATCTTTTAAGATGCCCGATCATATGAAGCGCAGATAAGGGAGAGATAAAGTTAGTCTCTGCTCGCCGGTCTAAAGGGCGTTGAAAGGGAATATATTAAAAATCAATCTTGTGAATCAATAATAAGAAAATGGGCCAATTTTGAGGAATACAATGGGCGTTCTCTGAGTTACAATGCCCAGCCCCTCGGTTCAAAAAAAGATAATAACTTTTTTCAAACTCTGTTAAAGGGGACACCAATTTGTAATATTTCCTTGATGGTTATAGGGAACAAAAATAGGAGCCACGTTCCAAAAAGAGCAAGATGCTTCAATATGTTTTCATTTTAATTTGGATGTGTTTGATAAGTTCTTTATTAGCTTGTAATTTTTCTTTGTAAGGGTGTGCCATTGCATCTTGTCCTAAATTAGGCTCATAAAGTTTCCTCAGTTATTTTAATAACTGTTTTGTTTATGTAAAATGAGCAGGTGTGGGCCCTAGGAAAATAATGTGAATGTCTATTGAGGTCTAATGCCATTGCAAATACATGTAAGTCCCTCCTATTGATTATAAGGGGTTGCATTTATCATATGAAGGTCTTAGTGAAGTTAGGACAGGTAGTGGCACATTTTGGTCTATTCATATGTGTAAGAGATTTGAATATTTTGAAAATAAATTTTCTTGTAATTTGGCCTTGAGAAATTCGTGTGCAATTTTTTGCAAGAGACACTTTTGTATATAGGTCAGATTTGGGCCAAAATAGTTTGGAAATAATAATATTAGAACCCAGCACAAAGTGTTGAGTGGTCCAGAAAATCTAGATTTACCATTAATTTTTATACATACATTTTATTTTGGTCGGACATATTTAAATAACAATTGATGTCCACTCCAAATTGTTTTTTGATCTGTATTATTACCAAATCTGCCTCTCGGTACTCATTAGTAGAGAAGTTAAATTAGAAGTAAGTGTAACGGCAAAAGAAGTAATACGTAGCAATTGGAACGTCCCCCCTTTTGAAAGAAGTTGCATACGAATCTGAGCTGAGGAACAATCATAATATTTTGAATTTACTCTCTTTATAATTTGAATCACAATTATTCCACGCCCACTGAACAATAATTCCCTTTAAAAGCCAAATTAGATACAGCCCTGGGTTAATAGGCCTTGACGGACTAGTGAAGAGTTGTGGTAGGCTGCCATTGTGGGTCCAAAAAATTCCAGTAGGGTACTCCTAGAAACGTAGTGGGACCTGGCGTTAAAAAGGAGTAAGAGCAGAAAAAAATCAATTTAGGGCTGATAATATATACATGGACAAGCAATCTGAGCCCGGAGTTAACGTTGAGGGATTTGAAGGGAAATGATAAAAATTTTTGATTTTGCCCCTCTTTTCTGTCTGTAGTGTAGGGGAGAAACCATACCTGGGGGTCGCTACCCCTACCTTGGAGTTCTCTGTTGGAATAGGTTTTCCATGTCTAATTATTTGAAATTTAAAAATTCTGCTGTCTTTAGGCCCATACCAGTGCTTCCTATTCATCACGTGGCAGCGATAAGCGCAAATTTTGGAGGTTTTTTTGATTAGCCTTCTTAGGGGCAGTCCCTCTTTGTTAAAACGGTTTTTATCTCTCACATTGTAAAGGCTTCACTGTCATTTCCTCTTTTTATAAAACTTGGTTTGGCAGCTATTGTTTCAGCTCAGTATTTGCCTCTTTTTAACGTTTCTTGATCACAGAGCTTCGTGAATACGTCCTTTCTAATAAATCAATAATAAATGCCTTGTCTGAATCAAATTGGAGAAAGACGGCGGGGGGGGGGGGGGCGGGGGGGGGGGTGGGGATGGGGACGGGGGGGGGAAGTCTATAACCCCTCTTGAAAGTTATCTGATATGGCATTCTTCAGATAAGCTACAAAGTAATTTTCTCGAGTCTTTTTTTTTTTTTTTTTTTTCTAGTTTTTCGTCTCCGATTTACAGATAATGGGAAAAAGAAATAGCCAAGCTTCTAGCGTCTAGCTTAATAAATTAGATGTAAACTTTTCAATTTGTTCCCATCAAAGAGAATGTTTATTGGTTGAGTTTTGCGACCATATTTGCAGAAAGAGAAGACCATATTAGGAGCAGGCCACTCAGCGGGCATACGGTGGCTTAGACCTTGGTAAATTTTATAGAGATGTTTTAAGTAATTGTTTTTTCATTGGAGCCTTTCTGTAAAGTGTAATCATTTAATTTATACAATTGATATATAATAATGTGTATTTTGTTGTTGTTGAAACTATGTCTTATGGACGACGGTAAGAACCAGGGAAAGCCCGAAAAACGGTATTAAGTTTAGAGTCAAGTTGTTCAGTTAAAATGTAAGGTTTAGGAATTATATCTGTCCTCAACTGGTGTGTGTGAAAAGTCATAGTGAAAAATGGCAGTAAATACAGGCTGTAACTAAGAGCTAATAGGGGGGGCTAGATATCAATTAGAATGGGTTTTTCCTCCTTTGGCTGGCTTCATTTAAATTATCTTTGGACTCGGAATCAAATTTATAAGTCAAAAACTGATTTATCAGGAAACTAGGATTATGTTCAACTCTGTTTGAAGGGCAAGGCTCTATTCATTCGGCATGAACCAGAAGTCCCTGAAAATGTAAAGAAGTGGTGAAGTAAAGTAGAAAATTAATGGGGCAGGCCAGCCTTTAAACCCATGCCTTAGTACTTACAGACTCAATATGTCCTGGGAGTCACTCCACCGATATTAACACGTTATAAAATAGTGTTCCTGTTCTTTGGCCGCATTTGCTTGGGGTCCTTTAATGGACTGGGATTTCTTAGTGTACGGAGTTGGGAAATCAGAAGTAAAAGAGGAGATGAGGCATATCCCTCGGTTTACACAGAGGACAATTATTGTCCTTGACACAGGGCTTGCATCATCACCAAGGTAATCAGGCGCCCTCTGAAGACATCGGGGTCGTAGAAGCCCGGGGTAGAAAAGTAGCAGACGGTCTCCATGCTCAGAGGTCAGGTTAGAAAAAGTTAGAGAGGAGAGGAGAAAATGAACACAGAGAAAAAAAAAAGGGACCAGGGAACCTAATGCTCTAATGGTGCAAAGGATGCTTTTATTGATTTTTCTATGTGTATATACTAGGCTGCAGTACAAGGAAATTCTTTCGGAATGAATAGAGTGCAGCTATCCAAAGCTCAAACGGCATCGGTTACAAAGGGAACAAGGAGGAGTAATATTCCGTGACACGGGGACAGACATCCATATTCAAGAAAGGGGAAGGGGACCAAAGCAGTTTTGTCTTAAATTGTTGCTTGCTGAACTTGGTGTTCGGTCTGGAATGTGGGCACAGTGTTCTCCCGGGATTCTCTGTTTTTGTTTTAAAGGAAGTCAAGCCACTTTCTGTGTTTGATGGGAAGGAATTCGGGATGGTTGGAGCAACATGCAGGGAATCTGGCTCATCTCGAGTTGTTGCAGAACTCGAAGCCCTTCGTTTTGATGCCTTAGGGTGACAATCAGTGTCCCTCTTAGGACTTTGTGACCAGTGTTTATTGGAGAGCTCTCTGGGATTTCCATCCAGGACGTCAAAGCTCCTTTCGTAGTTTGATGTGGTAACCAGGAAAGTTCTGATCGCACCCAATGCAGGGGATAATTCGGACACCTCATCTTGGCGCGAGGGGGGACGCCTCGCCGTTTTTCCCTCGGAGTCATGCGGCGGGAACCCTGTGCGGTATATTCTGAGTTATAGGACTTGGATGTCCCTTAAAAATTCGGAGTTTTGTTCATACGAAGTCAGGACTCATGTCTAATTGCGAGGGACTACCTCGCAGAATTAACTCATCGATGCTTGGCAGGGTAATAGGGATGCCTCTTTAGGTGAGACTTGATGGACCCAGTGTTCTCCCTTTCAGTTCCCACAGTGATTGTCGGATTCCTATAAACATTGTTTTAAGAGGAGTTCAGGCTTGTTGTCCTCCAATTTGAAACGCATTGAAAGACTCAAATTAGTTCCTCTCGATTTTAAGGGGATATGAAGGGCCTCCTGTCGAGATAAGGCGGCCGGGGGACCTATGGGCTTTCTCTAAAAGTCCTCCACAGGGAAGTGATTCCTAACAATCCTATTCATATGCTTGGAAGAAGATGAAAGACTAGCCGTGCATTCAAAGTCACTGGAGGGAAATCCCCGGCCATATTTCGAGTCACGAAATCGATCCTCGGTTGTTTCCATTCCACCTCTGAGGGCAGGCAAGCAAATCATCAGGGTCCCGTCTCACATAACTTCTAGATCTAGGAAGGCCTACTTTTTCTGGTGCTTGTGGAAGTTATGCTTGCCTTCGGTTGGGTCATAAAATAGGGAATCAGCTCTCTCCTCTCGCGATGATTTGGGGGTAGACACCCAGAGAGCTTTTCTTTACACTAGTTGTGTGAGTGACTGAAACGATGGTTGTAGGTACCTCCTGGACTATTCACTTTATTTTCTATAGGCACAGCCAATAGAAATGTTATAATGGTAATGTTTAGGAATTTTTATATTCATATCCTTTAAAAAATATTTAGATATAAATCCTAACATAATTGTATTAACTTACAATTCACAGAGATCAACAAAAAAAATATATATTTATTTTCAGTTAACAATCTCCAATTCTCTTATCGCTATTTCTGCAAGAAAATATCCTCTTTGTAAGAGTAAGAACCAATTTTCTAGACAATTCTAAAACGCTTTAAAATCCTAAGTTCATTTTGAAAATTAACACCAGCCGCATTCAAACGAAACTATCTAACCTCGAATAGGTTTCAGCACAATTCAAAGGCAACCTAAGTCACTCTTAATCCCATGAGGCCAATTCAAGATTATTGGAGAACATGGATAATTTTAATCGAACATAATACAAGATTCTCATATTCGTAAGAGATTATCTAAATATTATCATGGTTCTAATATTATATATATAAGTTACCTGTTTTTTTGACAAACGTTTTATCTGACAACCGTTTCTTAAGCCAAGGACCTAAGAGACATTACAATAAAGTATTTCTCTATAATGTTATGATTGGACCTCAAGTTCAATGTACCCTACTAGGATTACACAAAAATTATATTAGAAATCACATTCACAATAATTAATAAGTCATTATACCCAACATTAAAACATTCCTTCATGTTACATGTACTAAGGTTGATTCCAAACAAGAAGACCACATAGAACTCCACACGTATCTAAAGAAACGAAAAAAAGTACACTTGTATGAATCGATTTGATCAATTTTTAAGGAATACAATTAGACTCATAGGTTCCCCTCTTTATATAATTTATAAATTTATCTTTATATGATTTATTTATTTATCTTAGAGCTCCATCCATTTTTGCTCATTGCTGGATCATAGATTGACGTGGGCGGGGTGTGTATCCTCATAGGACAAGAACAAGAGTATAACTTAAGGGTTTTCTTTTAGGATATTTTTGTTTCACAGGCAGAATAGAGTGGCCTATATACCTCATATATGATATGTATATATGGTATATTGATTATATTATAGTATTTTTATATATTAACAAGTTAAACATTTGGACTTTAAGTACAACGTTGGCAATCAAGTACCGAATTGCAAAGTATCAATAAGATTAAATTTTTGTCAAGTTTTCACGTGGAGACTAAAGAGTTATTGCACAGTGCCCGACTTCACAGTTAGTTCGGCAAAAATAAAAACCTTTATCCATTTTGTAGCTAAAGTGATTATTATTTAGATGATATATGAGTAATGAGGGGAATGTTATTGTCAAAGAATGAGGGAGCCGTAAAACGCCTAATTGAGAATACAATATTTTGAAACATTGTAGGCACCTATTATGGAGAGTAGGCAATGGCGAACCCTCTATTTCAGTTCACTTCTTGTGCTGAGGAATTTTTAAGGAAATGTGACGGGGAGCTTTACCTGGATGGGTTGACCTATGTGCCTATATGAGAGTCCGCATAGTGAAAGTACACGGATCTCCTAAAGTGATCCTACTTGTAGAAGTAGCACAGAAAGTAGCAGGGAATTTCTTATAGCATAATCTTGAATGGTAACGTAGTGGGTGTATCTGAAAATCTGTTCTAAGAGGCCCGATTCTTTAGGATCACGAGATAAGTGAGAGATAAAGATTTGTAGTCCTTCTCCCGATTACTAAAGGGTGATGTGAAAGGTATATTGTGATAATGAATTCAATACTTATGTGAATCCAATAATTAAGAATGGGCCCATAATTTCTGAGGAATAATTGCAACATGGGAGCTCTAGTTGTAATGTCAATGCATAGCATCCCCAGGTTCCAAAAAAGAATTACACTATTTTCAAACTCTGATTATAGGGGACAGACCATTATGTAATATTTCCTTTGTATAACAAAAATAGGAGAGTTCCAAAGAAAGAGCAAGATGCTTCAATGGTATGTTTTCATTTTAATTGTGTGTTTATAAGTTGTCTTTATTTAGCTTGTAATTTTTTCTTTGTAAGGTTGCCATTGCTTTGTCATTTAAAATAGGTATCATAAATTTCCCTCAGTCAGTTATTTTAATAATGTTTTGTTTGTAAAAATGAGCAGTGGCCCCTAGGAAAAAATATCGTGAATGTATATCTGAGTTTGCAATTGCATGAAGCTAAGTCCCTTCCTATTAGATTAAGCTAGGTTTTACTGCATATTATCATCACATTAATCGGTCTCACTTAGTTGTTGCAATGGTTGGGCGCATTTTGGTCTATCATCTGTGTAGATTTGAAATATTTTGATAAAAATTTCTCATGTAATTTGGCTTGAGTAGCAATTTCGTGTGCACGCAATTTGGCAAGAGAACTTTTTGTTATAGGTCAGGATTTGGGCCAAAATAGTTTGGAAATAACTAATACGTAGACCCATTGTGGTGAGGTGGTCAAGCAGAACATTCTTTTACCATTAATTTTTATACATTCTTTTGGCTTCGGACCCCATACGGCTACCCCAATTTTAAATAACAATGATGTGTCCCTACAATTTGTTTTTGATCTGTATTATTACAAATATCTGCCTCTCAGCGGTACAATTAGTAGAGAAGTTAAAATAGAAGTGTAAGGCAAAAGAAAAGGTACTTGAGCAATTGTGTCCCCCACATTTTGAATTGCCATAGAATCTGAGCTGACATCATAATTTGAAAATTTTCTCCTTTTATATTTTGATTATCAATTTATTACACGCCTGAAAACACTTTGCCAATTCCCTTTTAAAAGCCAAATTAGATCAATCCCGGAAAAGCCTGAAAGGTTGTGGGGGCTGTTGGTCCAAAAACTCCAGTAGGTACTCTAGAAGGGACAAATCTAGTCATTAAGGGTATAAAGGAAAAAAATCATTTAGGGCTTGATATATGCGATTATGACAGCACTGCTGGGACGTTGTTGGTGTAATCTGATTGAGGAAAAGATTTAAAGACATAAATTCCCCTCTTTTTTTGTTGTTTTTTGTGTTTTTAAAGGGAAACCTGGGGGACGTCCCCTCCTTGGAGTTTCTTGGAAATAGGTTTTCAGTCATTATGAAAATTTAACTAATTTTACTGCTCTTTGGAACAGTGCATTCCCTCTGTGGCAGAAAGAGCAATATTTTGTGTAGATCATTTTTTCTGTATCATTATCTTTAGGGCAGTCCTCTTTTATACGGTTTTTATCTCCACGTCGGTAATACATCCTATTCAATTTACTGCTTTTTTAATACAAGGTTGTAGCACTCCTTGTTTACAGCTAGTATTGCAGTCTAGATCTTTTACGTTTTTCGAATCACCGAGATCTGTGACCAGAGCCTCTTATATATTTCCACTATAATATTCCTTGTTGTCTGTACAAGAATTGCGAGGCTATAACCACTTTGAAAAATTTCTGATATGCATTATCATAAGCAAAGTAATTTCTCTAGCTTTTTTTTTTTTTTTTTTTTTTTGGTTTCGTCTCCTAGATTACAGTATGGGCAATAAAAAATCGAGCAGCTTATAAGCTAGTCTAGCTTAAAAAAATTAATGTGAACTTTTCATTAGGTTCCAACCCAAAGAAGACTTTTGGAACGTTGCGACTCTTTGCAGAGGAGAAGCATTTGGTGGAGCAGCCAGGGAGGGATGAGCAAGGAATACTTTAAGATATTTTGTATTGTTTTCATTAGCCTTTGGTAAAGTTAATATTTAATTTTTATGTATATAATTAGTGTTTTGTCTCTGTTTTTGAATTTTGGAAGGGTTAGAATTCCTTGGAAATGGCAGAATTAACAGCTTTAATAAGTGTCATAGGGGCTTAGATATCCATTAGAAGGGTTTTTTCCTTCCCTTTGGCTGTTCATTTAAACATTACATTTGACAGGACCAATTTTAAGTAAAACTGACATTATCAGGAAAAAAACCTTTTTAAGGATTCTGTTCAACTACTGTTTGAACGGCTAAGGCTTCTATTCATTGGCATGAAACCAGAAGTCCCTGAAATGTAAAGAAGTGGTGAAGTAAAGTAGGAAAATTAATGGGGCAGGCCAGCCTTTTAAAAAAAACCATGCCTTAGTACTTACAGACCTCAATATGTCCATGAGTCACTCCACCTGATATAACACGTAATAAAAAGTGTTTCCCTGTTCTTTGGCCGCATTTGTCTGGGGTCCTTTAATGGACTGGATTTCTTGTGGTTACGGGAGTTTGGTTGATCAGAAAAGTAAAAGAGAGAAGGAGGAAGGAGGTGGGCCTAATATCCCTCGGTTTACACAGGAGGACAATTATTGTCCTGGACACAGGGCTTGCATCACTCACCAAGGTATCAGGCGCCCTCTGAAGGGGTCGTAGAAGACACGGGTTGAAAAGTGAGCACGTACGGTGGCAGTCTCCATGCTCCAGAGAGTCAGGTTAGAAAAAGATAGAGAAAGAGCAGAGAAAGATGAAACAGAGACGAAAAAAAAAGACCAGGGGGACCTAAGCTCTAATTGGAGCAAAGGTGCTTTAATGATTTTTCTATGTGTATATACAGGCTGCAGTACCAAGAAACTTCTTTATCGGGCAATGATAGAGTTCAGCAACCAAACAAACGGCAACGGTTTCCCAAGGGGAACAAGGAGTAATATTAGTCACCAACGGTAGCAGCAGACAATCCATATCTCAAGAAAGGGGAAGGGGACAAAATGCAAGTTTTGTCTTAAATTGTTGCTCTGCTGAACTTGGTGTTCGGTCTGGAAATTTGGTGACAGTGTTCTCCGGGATTTCTCTGTTTTTGTTTTAAAGGAAGTCCATAGAAGCGGGGGGCAACTTCTCGTGTTTGCTATGGGGAATGTCGGGATGGCTCTGGAGCACATGCAGGGGAATCTGGACTCACATCTCGAGTTGATTTGAGTACAGAACACGAAGCTCTTTTCGTGTTGCTGCGGTGACATCAGTGTCCCTCTAGACTTGTGACAGTGTTCTTGGGAGACTCTCTGGCATTCCATCCAGGACGTCCAAGCTCCTTTTACGTTGTTTGATGTGGAAACAAGGAATTTCTACTGCACCCAATGCAGGGGAATCGGACCTCATCTGGCGGCGAGGGGGACGCCTCGCCGTTTTCCTCGACATGCGGCGGGACCCCTGGGGTATATTCTCGAGTTTAGGAACTTGGATGTCCCTTAAAAATTCGAGTTTGTTCATTCAAAGTCAGGACTCATGTCTATTGCGAGGGACTCCTCGAGATTCTCATCGATGCTTGGCAGGGCAATAGGGATGCCTCTTTAGGTGAGACTTGAGACCCAGTGTTCCTTTCAGTTCCACAGTGATTGTCGGATTCCTATAACATTTAAGAGGAGTCAGGCTTGTTGTCCTTTTGACGCATTGAACTCAAAGTTCCTCTCGAATTTTCAAGGGATATGAAGCCTCCTGTCGAGATAAGGCGGGGACTATGGTTTCTCTAAAGTCTCCACAGGGGATTACAACAACATCCCTTCATCTTGGGAGATGAAAGACTAGCCATGCATTCAAGTCACTGGAGGGAAATCCGGCCATATTTCGAGTCACGACATCTCGGTGTTCATTCCACTTGAGGCAGCAAACTCTAGGGGTCCCTCTCACTTAACTATAGCTAGGAGAGGCCTCCTTTTCAGGTGCTTGTGGAAAAGTTGCATTCCTCTATTGGGTCAAAAATAGGGGAATCAGCTCTCACCTCGCGAATGATTTTGGGGTACCCAGAGCTTTTCTTGAGTTGGTGTGCTGAACAAGTGGTGTTCTTGACTATACTTTATTTTTCTATAGCAAGCATGAAATATCATGTATGTTAGCATTTTATAGATCATTGAACATATTTATTAAAACATATAATTATATTGTATAAACTTCCATTCCAGTACAAATAAATTTATATTCAATATACATTATAAGCACTTCTAATCGTCTTCTCTTACTCCAAATCTCTTCTGCCACTTCTGCAAGAAAATCCCCTTGTAAGAGTAAGCCAATTTCAGCAATTAAACGCTTTAAAATCCTAAATTCATTTTGAAATACCCAGCCATTGCAACAATACTTCTACACATAGTTCAGCACAATGGGTGTCAGATTCTGAGCAACCTAAGTCACTCTAATCCGCAAGAGACCATTCAGATTATAGAGAACAGAAAACATTTTTATTCGTAGAAATACACATTTTTATATCGAGAGTCTATTATCTAATATATTTTATATCTATATAAATATATATATAAAAGTTACCTTTTTGACAAACCGTATCTTACCCCAAGCCAAGGCATAACAAAAGTATTATATAATTTGATGACTCATGTCATGTCCCCTACTAGATTAACAAATAATTATAAAATTGAAAATCACATTTCACAATTAAATAATCATTATACCCAACATAAAACATCCTTCAATCAGTTCATGTAAAGCTGAATCCAAACAAGAATTCCACCCCTCATTAAACTCCACACTATCTAAAAAACGAAAAACATACATTGAGACGTATAGATCATTTAGATAATAGACATAGTTCCCCATTATGAAATTTAAAATATCTTTTTGATTTATTTAAAATTATCTTGAGCTCCATCAATTTGCTCATGTGCTGGACTCCTAGATAGAGTGGGGTCGGTGTATCCCAAGGACAAGGTAAGAGTTAACTTAAGGTATTTCTTTTAGTGACTATTTTTGTTTTCACAGGAGCAGAAATTGAGTTTGAAAAATCCATATATATATTTAATATATATATATATATATATTTTATATATATATATATATTATTTTAACAAGTTAAATCATTTCACTTTACTACACGTGCATCAAGTACCGATTTTGCAAATTCAATAGAGATTTATTTTCGTCAGTTTCAGTGGAGACTAAAGAGTATCTCATAGCCTATTCCAGTGTCAAAAACAAAAACCTTTCTCATTTTTGTAAGCTAAAGGATATTATTAATGAATATATGCATGAGGGAATTTTTTGTCACATTAGGACGTAAAGCCTTGGCTACAAAATTTTGACACATTGCTAGGGACCTCCCAATTAGGAGATGGCAATGGAACCCCTATATCAGTAACTCTTGCTCTGGGAGGTAATCTCAGGAGGTAGGGGAGCCTGGTGGGGATTGACATCTAATGGAGTCGCATAGTGTACAGTACACGACTAAAGTGACCTCTAGCAGTTAGCAGACAGCAAGAGTAGCAGAATTTTAAGCATAATTTGACAGGGTAAGATTAGTGTAACTGAAATCTTTTTAAGAGGCCCGATTTTGATCAGGTATAAGAGAGAGAGATAAAGTTAGGTCTCTCTGGTATTAAAGGGTTATCTTGTATAAGGATTATTAAAAAATCAATCTTTGTGAATAATAATTAATATGAATGGCGCCAATTTTGAGGATAGCAATGGGATCTTGTAGTTACAATGCATGCCCCCCGGGTTAAAAAGTATTTACTTTTTCAAAACCGGCTATCTCTGATTAAGAGACACCATTTGTAATATTTTACCTTTGTATATAACAAAAATAGGAGAGTTCCAAAAAAGAGCAAGATG
The DNA here is from genome assembly GCA_020976825.1 of Odocoileus hemionus. Lineage (NCBI taxonomy): Eukaryota > Metazoa > Chordata > Mammalia > Artiodactyla > Cervidae > Odocoileus > Odocoileus hemionus. The sequence goes on along the minus strand of JAJLRB010002428.1, from coordinate 10,125 downwards.
CTTCAATATGTTTTAATTTTAATTGTGTGTTTATAAGTTCTTTATTAGCTTGTAATTTTTCTTTGTAAGGTGCCTATTGCTTTGTCTAAATAGGCTCATAAATTTCCTCAGTTATTTTAATAACTGTTTTTAGTTTGTAAAATGAGCAGTGGCCCCTAGGAAAAATGTGAATGTAGATCTGAGTTTGCCATTGATTAAGTAAGTCCCTTCCTATTAGATTAAGGGGTGCATTTATCATATAAGGTTTTAGTGTTGCAGGTTGGCATTTTGGTCTATCATATGTGTTAGATTTGATTATTTTGATAAATTTCTAGTATTTTGGCTTGTAGAAATTCGTGCAATTTGGCTAAGAGAACTTTTGTATAGGTCAGGGATTTGGGCCACAAAATGTGTTTGGAATAGAGGTAATAGTAGACCTCGTGTTTGGGTGGTACAATAGAGGGGGGCAAGTTAGACCATTAAGTTTTTATACATATTTTTGGCAGCGGACTCATGCGGTTTTAGAATAACAATGAGACCCGGGACACGTCCACAATTGTTTTTGGGGGAGATGTATTACCAAATCTGCCTCTCGGTAACATTAGTTAGAGATCTACGTTGATAGAATCGTGTGTAAGGCAAAAGAAGTAATTTGAGCAATTGTTACGTCACCCTTCCTTTTGAATTGCCATAGAATCTGAGCTCGTGACATCATAATTTGAATTTGCTCCATCCTTTTATAATTTTGAATCAATTATTCCACGCCTGAACACTAATTCCGAATTTAAAAAGCCAAATTAGATCAGCCCTGGAAAAAGCCTGAAGGTTGTGGGGGCTGTGGTCCAAAAACTTCCAGTATGGTACTCTAGAAAGGGACTTGTGCTTAACGGGTTAAAGGAAAAAATCATTTAGGGCTGATATATTAATGACAGCACTGCTGGACGTTGATGGTTTGAGGAAAAGATAATAATTTTGCCCCTCTTTTTGTTTGTAGGGAACCTGGGACGTCCCCCTCCTTGGAGTTTCTTGGAATAGGTTTTCCGTCTAATATGAAATTTTAAAATTTATACTGTCTTTGGGCCCAAGTGCATTCGCTCTAGTAGCAGAAAAGCGCAAAATTTTGGGAGAGTTTTTTATTAGCTTCTTGAGAGGCAATGATGGATCCTACTTTTAAACGGTTTTTATTTTTTTTTATCATACCACATGTAAAGCATCCTGCATTTCTCTCTTTTTAAAAATGTTGGGTTGTAGCATTGTTTCAGTCTTGTGAGTATTGCAGCATCTTTTAAGTTTTTGATCCTAGATTGTGACATAAGCCTTTAGCTTACATCAATAATTAAAAATCCTAGTCTGACAATAGTTGCAGCTATAACTCTTTGAAATTAATCTGATTGCATTTTCTATAAGCAAGATAATTTCTCTATAGCTTTTTTTTTTTTTTTTTTTTTTTTTTTGGTTTCGTTCTGAACTCCACGATTTACAGTATGGTTCCTAAAAATAGCAGCTTACTAGTCTAGCTTAAAAAATTACTGTAACTTTCATTAGGTTTCCAACAAATGAGAAGACTTTTGGAGTTTGACGACTCTTTGCAGAGGAGAAGCATTTGGAGCCTAAAGCCAGGGCTAGGGTTTACCTAGCTAATCCAAGAAAACTTTAAGATATTTTGTATTGTTTTCATTGAGCAGTTTTGTAAAGTTAATTCATTTAATTTATATGTATTATAATAGTGTTTTTTGTCTGTTGTTTTGAATATTGGAGGGTTAATGAAATCTATAATACATTGAAATGGCAGTCAGAATTACAGCTTTAATACATGAAGCTCATGGGGGGCTATAGATAAACATTAGAAGGAGTTTTTCCTCCTTTGGCTGCTCATTTAACATTATCTTTGACACGGATCTCAAATTTATAGAAGTCAAAATCTGCATTAATCAGGAAACTAAGGATTATGTTCAATTACTGTTTGAAGGGCAAGGCTCTATTCATTGGCATGAAACCAAGAAGTCCCTGAATGTAAAGAATTTAGTGGTGAAGTAAAGTATTAATTAATTAATGGGGCAGGCTCAATAACACAGCCTGTTGATTTACCACATGCCCTTAGGTAATTTTTACAGACCTTCCAATATGTCCATGAGTCACTCCACCTGATATAACACTACGTATATAAAGTAGTTCCTGTTCTTTGGCCGCATTGCTGGGGAGTCCTTTAATGGACTGCATTCTTGTGGTACGGAGTTGGCGATCAGAAAAGTAAAAGAGAGAAGGAGGCTAATATCCTCGGTTTACACAGAGGACCACATATTGTTCCTTGACACAGGGCTTGCATCACTCACCAAGGTACTCACCAGGCGCCCTCTGAAAGGGGGTCCGTAGAAGCCCGGTAGAAAAATGTTGAGCACGACGGGTCTCTCCTATGCTCACGAGAGTCAGCATAGATAAAAGATTAGATGAGAGAGAGATGGAAAAATGATTACACGATAGATGATGACAATAAAGACCAGGTGTAACCCTAAGCTCTAAAGTGCAGCAAAGGTTGTGCCTTTTAAATCGATGTTTTTCTATGTTGAGTTAAGACATACTCATGCTGCTAAATGCAGAGTACTAAGAAACTTGTTTCTTTCGGGAATTGTTAGTGTTCTCAGTCAAACACAGAAACAATATCGGCACAACTAATGAGATTCACAGAACGGGTGATACCAAGGAGTTATGTATTAGTTCACTACGGTCTGCATGAACCAAATCCATTATCTCAGAAAGGGAAGGGGACATAAGCAGTTTTGTCTTAAATTGTTGCTCTGCTGAACTTGGTGTTCGTCTGGAATTTGGACAGTGTTCTCCGGGATTCCTTGTTTTTGTTTTTAAAAAAAGGAAGTCAAGCCACTTCTCGTGTTTGATGGGAATTCGGGATGGCTCTGGAGCACATGCAGGGGAATCTGGATCTCATTCTCGAGTTGATTTGCAGAAACACGAAGCCCTTCCTTTGTTTTGCTGCGGTGACATCTGTGTGTCCCTCTAGACTTGTGACAGTGTTCTTGGGGACTCTTCTGGTGTTATCCATCCAGGACGTCCATGCTCCTTTCGTGTTTGATGTGGAACAAGGAAATGCTCTGCACCCAAATGCAGGGGAATCGGACCTCATCTGGCCAGCGAGGGGGTCGTTCGCCGTTTTCCTCGAGATGTGCGGACGGGGAACCTGGGGTATATTCTCGAGTTAGGACTTTGGATGTCCCTTAAAAATTCGAGTTTGTTCAGGCAAAGTCAGGACTCATGTCTAATTGCTGAGGGACACCTCGAGATTCTCATCGATGCTTGGCAGGGCAATAGGGATGCCTCTTTAGGTGAGACTTGAGACCTAGTGTTCCTTTCAGATTCCTAGACAGACTGTGCATTGTCGGTCATCATTCCTATCATATCATTTAAGCAGGAAGTACGGTCCGGTCGTTGTTGTACTGTTTAGACGCGCATTATGAACCTCAATACGTTCCCTTCGTCGACTATTTTCAAGGGGCATATGATAAGCTATCCTGTCGAGATAAGGCGGGGACTATATGGCTTTCTCTAAAGTATCCACAGGGGATTCCAACATCCCTTCATCTTGGGAGAATGAAAGACTAGCCTGCATTCTAAGTCACTGGAGGGAAATCCCGGCCATATTTCGAGTCAGACATCTCGGTGTTCATTTCCACTTGAGGGCAGCAAACTCAGGGTCCTCTCTGTCACATAACTATAGCTAAGGAGAGGCCTTCGCCTTTTCAGGTGCTTGTGGAAAGTTGCATTCCTCTTGGGTCAAAAATAGGGAATCAGCTCTCACCTCGCCGATGATTTGGCGAGGTTACTCAGAGCTTTTCTTTAGTTGGTTGATAGCACTGAAAAATGGTGTTAACTTCTTGGACACTATACTTTACTTTTCTTATAGCAAAGCCATGGAAATATCATGTAGTGTTAGCATTTTTTAGATCATATTGAACATATTTATCAAATCATATTGTATTGTATAAATCTTCCGCATTCCAGTAAGCGAATATATATTTTTATTCTTTAATATCAACTCCATAATCTCTTCTGCTCTTCTTGCAAGAAGAAAATCCCATTGTAAGAGTAAAGCAACAAATTGAAGCCAGGCAATTTCGCTTTTAAATCTACATTCTCGTTTTGCAAATTCTCCCAGTCATTCAAACTACCTTCTTACAAATTAGGCTCAGCACCATAACTCTTCACTAGCAACCAAGATCCACTTCGTAAATACTCAAGAAGAACCCATTCTCAGATTATAAGCCAGAACAGATTATAATTTTTATCGAAGATACAATTTTTATTTCCCGTAGAGATTATGTTCCTAAATATTTTTCTATCTCATATATATATTACAAAAGTTACCTTTTTTTGTAGTCTCAAGTATCTTACCCCAAGCCAAAGGCATAACAAAGGCATTATATAATGTTGATGACTCAAGTTCATTGTCCCTTAACTAGATTAAACAAATTAATTTATAATTGAATAATCACATTCAACAATGATATGTAAACTTAATGAACAGTTATACCCAACATTTAAACAACCTGTCAGATTCATGTTAAAAGCGTGAATCCTAATAACATGAACATCAATTAACTTCTCCACACCATCTAATTAAAATGGCAAAACCATTACTTTGGATAACGGAGTGAACATAGATTCATTTTAGATTACATAGACTATAGTTTCTCCCGTTATGAAAAATATTAAAATAAACTTTTTTTGATTTATTTTTATTATCTTAGAGCTCCTTCAATTTGCTCATTGCTGGACTCCTAGAACTAGATGCCGGGGCGGTGTTTGGGTATCCAATGGAACATGGTAAGAGTTAACTTAAGTGGGGTTTTCTTTTTAGGACTGATTTTTTTTTTGTTTCACAGGCAGAAATAGAGTTCCATATATATATATATATAATTTTATATTTATATATATATATATTAACAAGTTAACGTTTCCTTTACTAACTTACGACGTGCATCAAGTTACCGATTTTGCAAATTTTACTAGGGAGATTATATTTTCCTCAGCTTTTCACAGTGGAGTTCTAAAAGAGTATCATAGCTATTCAGTGTCAATTAAAAAAACTTTTCCTTTTTTTGTTAGCTAAAGAACTATACTATTAATGGACTATCCCCCACCCTCTCCCCTCCCCCCCCCCCCCCCCCCCCCCCCCCGAGATGTGGGAATTTTTGTCACAAAGGCACGTAAAGCCTTGGGCTTGACATAGATATTTCGACACATTGTAAGGACTATTATGGATGAGATGGACAATTTGGAACCCTATTTCCGTACTTCTTTGTCTGGAGGAATTTAAGGGTTGAGGAGAGTGCTGGGGGGTTGACATCTATGGAGTCGCATAGTTGAAGTACACGACTCCTAAAGTGACTTAGCAGTAGCAGTATAGCAGGAATTTTAAGCATAATTTGAGGTAAGTAGTGTATGATTCTTTTAAGAGGCCCGATATGATCGGATAAGGGAGAGATAAAGTTATAGTATCTCCCGGTCTAAAGGGTGTAAAGGAATATTAAAGAAACTCAATCATTGTGAATCAAATAATAAGAATGGGGCCAATTTTGGAGGTAATAGCAAATCGGGATCTCTAGTTACAAATGCAGGCCCGCCCCGGTTTCAAAAAAGAATTCAACAATTTTCATAACCTCTGAATAAAAGACACCCATTTTGTCTATATTTCCTTTGTTATAACATAAAATAGGAGTGTGAGAGATGATTCCAAAAAGAGCATAGTATGCCTTCAATATGTGTTGTTTTCATCGTTTAATTGTGGTCTGTTTATAAGTTTCATTATGAGTTCGTGTAATTTTATTCTCTTGTACGGAGCCAATTGCTTATGTTCTACAATAAGACGAGCTTCTTAATAACTTTCCTACACTGTGTACATGTCTTTTATGTAACATTCGTTTTTGATTTTGTTATACATAAGTGAGCCTTTGCGTATCCTAGTACACAAAATGTAGTGATATATATTATCGTGTTTCGACAAGCTTGCCAATGAGTCATGAGTCGCGAGTTCCTTACAATGATTCAGATTTACAGGGGTGCGATTTTAGAAGTTGCATCTTATAACGGTCGTTAGTGTTGTCTGCGTTGATTTTTGGTCTATACATTATGTTGTAGATTTGAATTTTTTGATATATAGTTTCTTGTTAATTTGGGCTTGAAGAGACATTTCGTTTTTGCTAACCGTTCTGGCCCAACGAGACCTTTATTGTATAGAGATGAGGATGTGGGCCATAATTGGTTTGGTTTCTAATAAAATATTAGGTCCCTGGTGCATTGTTTGGGGTCATGAAAATCTTTTTCCATTTATTTTGATTCTATACTGTTATTTGTCAGCGTCGTGACAAATATTTACAATATAAGCAATGATGTCGCCTTACTCAAATTTGATGTTTTGATCACTGCTATATTTTCCAAATATCTGGCTGCCTAATCTCCGACTTGACACAAGTACATTAGTAAGAGCAGATGGTTAATAGAAGATGTAAAGCAAAAAAAAGATAGTAATTTGCAGCAATTTGGCTGCCGTCACGCACTCTCTATTCGTGAATTGCCATAGAATCTGAGCTGACATCCATAATTTGAATTTCTCTTTTATAATTTGAAATCAATTATTTCCACGCTGAACCACTAATTCCTTTAAAAGCCAAAATTAGATCTAGCCCTGGAAAAAGCCTGAAGGTTGTGGGGGCTGTGGTCCAAAAACTCCAGTAGGTAACTCTAGAAGGGACTGCTTAAGGGTAAAGGACAAAAATCATTTAGGGGTCTGATATCTATTCATGATAAGCACTGCTCCGGACGTTGAGGTTTTCGAGAGGGAAAAGACTTAAAAATTGTACTGACGCTTCTTTTTACGCATTGTAAGCTCAGCGAACCTGGGACGTCCACCATCTCTTGGAGTTTCTTGGAAATAGGTTTTCCGTCAATACATATGAAATTTAAATATATTGACTCATCTTGCCCACTGTGCATTCCTCTGTGGCAGAAAGAACGCAAAGACAGAAAGCGCATTTTGGACTCGGTTTTTTATTAGCCTTCTTAGGGGCAGTCCTTTTTTAAACGGTTTTTATCTCCACATGTAAGCAAAGCATCCTTCATTTCTCTTTTTCAAATGTTTACCAGTAGCTGTAGAGCATTGTTTCAGCTAGAGTATTTGCATCTTTTACGTTTTTGATCCTAGATTGTGAACAAGCCTTTATATAATCAATAATAATCCTAGTTCTGACAATATTGCAGCCTATAACTCTTTGAAATTTCTGATATGCATTCTCATAAGCAAGTAATTTCTCTAGCTTTTTTTTTTTTTTTTTTTTTGGTTTCGTCTTCCGATTACAGTAATGGGAAAATTAGCTGAGCTTCTTAGTTGTAGTTTTAAAAATTAATGTAACTTTTTATCATAATAGGGTTCACACTACAAAGAGAGACTTTTGGAATTATGCGACTCTTTGCACTGCCAGATTGAGACCACGCCCATTTGGAGCAGCCGGGCAGGGCCTAGCATAGAAAACTTTTAAGATATTTTGTACTTGTTTTCATGAGCCTTTCCTGTAACGTTTAATATCATTTATACCTTCCCCTTATGTATATAATAAGTGTCTTTTTTGTCTGCTTGTTGAGATCATTGGAAGGGTTTGAATATACCTTGAAATGGCAGAAATTACGAGACGCTTAATAAGAGAGCTATAGGGGCATAGATATGCCATTAGAAGGGTTTTTCCTCCTTTGGCTGCTCATTTAACATTATCTTTGACAACGGATCCAAATTTATAAGTCAAAAACTGCTTTATCGGATATCTATAAACCGATTATTGGGCCCCCTGCCCAACTACTGATTCTTTGAAGCGCCTAGTGCTCCTCGTTCACATTGGACATTGATGCATACCACGAAAGTTCGACCTGAAATTTGTAAAGAAGGGTGAAGTGTAGAACAGTAGAAAAATTAAATGGGGGCCAGGCCCAGCCTTTATGTTCCCCAACCCATGCTTTAGTATACTTACATGATACCTCAATATGTCCTCATGAGTCACTCCCTACCCTGATAGAACAACACGTTATAAGTGTTCCTGTTACCTTTGGCGCATTTGTGCTGGGCTCTGTTAATGGATCTGGCTCTTCTTTTTGCGCCGTACGGTATGTTCGTAGACGTACGCCGAAGAAAGAGCAGTGGTAGGAGTCCTTTTGATAATATCCTCGGTGTACATAAAGAGGACAAATATTGTCTTGACACAGGGCTTGCATCACTCACCAAGGTACACGGCGCCCCTTGAAGGGGTCGGTCGTACTTGAAGCCTCGGGTTAGAATCAAGTAAGTCACCGACGGACCTCCATAGCTCCCATAGAGTTCAAGCGTAGAAAGAAAGTTTAGAGAGAGATGAATGAAAAAGAAAGAAAGAGAAAAAAACAAGACCAGTGGGTAACCTAAGCTCTAATTGGAGCAAAAGGTGCTTTAAACCTGAATTTTTCCTATGAGTATACATGGTGCAGTACAAGAAACTTCTTTCGGGAAATGATAGAGTATCAGCAAACAAAACAAACGAACGGTTCCAAGGGAACAAGGGTAATATTTGTCACACGGGAGCAGGGACAATCCATATCAATGAACAGGAAGTGGGGAATGTGTGGACAAATCAGAGGTTTTGTCTTAAATTGTTTGCTTCTGCTGAAACTTGATGTTCGTTCTGGAATTTGGGACAGTGTTCTCCGGGATTCCTCTGTTTTTGTTTAAAGGAAAGTCAAGCACTTCTCGTGTTTGATGGGGGAATTCCGGGTATGGCTCTGGTGGGGGGGTCACATGCAGGGGAAATCTGGAATCATCTCGAGTTGCTTTGCAGCTACACGAAGGCCTTTTGTGTTTGCTGCGGGACATTCAGTGTCCATCTAGAATGTGACGTGTGCTTGGAGGTCTCTATGGATTTCCATCCAGGACGTTCCAGTCCTTTCGTGTTTGAATGTGGAACAGGAAGTTCTCTGCACCCAATGCAGGGGAATCGGACCTCATTCTGGCGGAGTGGGGGAAGCCTCGCCGTTTCCTCGGACACTGCGGCGGGACCTGGGGTAATATATCTCGAGTTTGGACTTGGATGTCCCTTAAAAATTCAGTTTGTTCATTCAAAGTCAGGGCTCTTTCTAGTTGCGAGGGAAACTCGAGATTCTCATCGAGGTTGGCAGGGCAATAGGGATGCCTTTTAGGTTGAGACTTGAGACCCAGTGTCCCTTTCAGTTCCCACAGTCGATTGTTCAGAGCCGATTAACTTATCATATACCATTTTATCGCAGGAGTTCACGGCTTGTTTTCGTCTTTTGGACGCCTTGAGCTCCAAGCTTGACCCTCTCGAATTTTCAATGAGGGGGATTATAGACAGGACAACTAATCTGTTCTCGAGATTTAAGGCGGGGTTTCTAGATGGACCTTTCTCTTAAAAGTCTCCTACAGGGGATTCACTACAACATTCTCCTTTCATCTTGGGCATGGTTGACTAAGTAAAGTACTGTGTAGCTCCAGCCCGTTCAAGTCCTATGGAGGGAAAATCACGTGCCTTATTTCGAGGTCTGGGCATACTCTCCGCTGTTCACTTCCACTTGCGATCGGCGCGCAGGAAAAGTCTCAGCGGTCTGTCTCTGTAACAGAAGAATCCCACTTTTACAGCGTAAGAGTGAGGCCTTGTTCCTGTTGAGGGGTTTTGTGGATAAGGTGCATTCCTCTTGAGTCAAAAAATGGAATCAGCTCTCATCTCTAGAGATGTATTTGGGGTAACACATGAAACATTCCTTTAGTTGGTGTGACTGAACGTGGTGTTCCTCTGGAGACTATATTTATTTTTCTATAATAACCATGTTATATTCTTGTATTGGTTAGCATTTTATATATCCATTGAACTTATGTATTCAAATCTTATTATATTGTAGATACATTCCTTTCCAGTACAAATATGTATTTTATATTCATTAACAGCACAAAATTCTTCTTCAGCTCTTCTGCACTAAATATCACCTTGTAAGAGTAAGCCCAATGTTTAGCAGTTAACTGCTTTAAATTCTAATTCATTTCGAAAGGACCCAGCCATTCAAACAAACTTTCTACTACTTAGTACAGCTCAATTTCAAAGCAGCCTA
>JAJLRB010002427.1:0-31359 GCA_020976825.1 Odocoileus hemionus | reverse complement strand
AAAACGAAGTTGGACAAGGATATCCCATTTGGTAAGCAACCTAGAAAGAAAAGAACCTCTCCAAGAGAGCCAGCAGTAGTAACCAGAATTAGGTCACATTCTTCTGAGAAGGAGTGGAAAAAAAAGGGAAAAGTGCTCAAAAACAAATCTGTCAGTCTCTGTATCACCAAGTTACTGCAACCAAGTGTGTTATGCAGATTAAGATCACATGACTTTACAATAAGATAAAACATCTTACTTGTTGCACCAAGGCGACGTGTGTCTCTTGCAATATAATTTGCAAAGATAATAGACCTCATGCTGGTCTTACCCGACCCACTTTTACCCATCAACAGCACCTAAAGACAAAATGGGAAAAAAGAAAAGAAAGAAGTCAGCAATCAAGGGCAAATCAAATCTAAAGGGATCTATTTATCTCTTGAACTTGATGTTTTACTGAAGTGACAGTACACACAACCTAAAGTGGATTCTTGTAATTGACTAGCTCTCTGACCAATGTGAACATGGAGGTACCTAGAATTCCAGAGACCAGTCACTTACCTGTCATAAGTCACAATTTCTCTTGGTGATACAATCACGGTGAATTTATCATGTTATAAATATATACTATCATACATTCAGTACTTACGTTAGTGAAATAAAGGAAGCTCCAATAATCTGATGAAAGGAATCAACTTAACAGGAAACTCTCATAATCTAATATTTTATGCACTGCACTATCTGTCAGGGTATTTCAGTATAAATTAAATTTCACCCTCTTCCTCAGGGTCAACCTTACCACTTCTGCCATTAATCTCATCCCTTCTACTCACCTTCATGATTTTGTTCCATTATTTACTCTTTTGCACTGTGCGTGTGCTCAGTTGCTCAGTTGTGTCCGACAGTTTGTAACCCCATGAAGTGTAGCCCAACCGAATCCTCTGCCATGGGATTTTCCAGGCAAAAATACTGGAGTGGGTTGCCATTTCCTTCTCCAGGGTATCTCCCCAACCTAGGAATCAAACCCACGTCTCCTACATTGGCAGGTGGATTTACCACTGAGACACCTGGGAAGTCCTAGATACTCTTTTATTTCTTTTCATAAGTGTCCCATTGCTTACAGGATCAAGTCCTTAAACTACATATAAGACCCTCCTTGATTTGGCTTATCTACTCCTCTGCCCTTGTCTTCTGACCCTCCTAGCCTGAAACTTGTAGAGTCCAGCCACAATGAACTGAACTGCTAGTAGTTCCTTTGAATGTGTCAGGTCTCCAGGGAGCCTAGTTCTATATCATTTTTTATGCTGAACTCTCTGCCATTAACTTTACACTCCCTTTTCTTTCTTCACCTAAGCTCCACTTATCCTTTAAGACTTGGTTCAGCAATCATCTCAAGAATTTCTCTGATTCCGGAAAACATAGTCAAAACACTCTCTGATGTAAACCATAGCAGGATCCTCTATGACCCACATCCCAAAGTAATGGAAATAAAAGCAAAAAAAAACAAATGGGACCTAATTAAACTTAAAAGCTTTTGCACAACAAAGGAAACTATAAGCAAGGTGAAAAGACAGCCTTCAGAATGGGAGAAAATAATAGCAAATGAAGCAACTGACAAAGAATTAATCTCAAAAATATATAAGCAGCTCCTGCAGCTCAATTCCAGAAAAATAAGTGACCCAATCAAAAAATGGGCCAAAGAACTAAACAAACATTTCTCCAAAGAAGACATACAGATGGCTAACAAACACATGAAAAGATGCTCAACATCACTCATAAATGAAAATCAAAACCACAATGAGGTACCATCTCAGGCCAGTCAGAATGGCTGCTATCAAAAAGTCTACAAACAATAAATGCTGGAGAGGGTGCAGAGAAAGAGGAACCCTCTTACACTGTTGGTGGGAAAGCAAATCAGTACAACCACTATGGAGAACAGTGTGGAGATTCCTTAAAAAACTGGAAATGGAACTGCCATGTGACCCAGCAATCCCACTGCTGGGCATACACACTGAGGAAACCAGAATTGAAAGAGACATGTGTAGCCCAATGTTCATCACAGCACTGTTTACAATAGCTAGGACATGGAAGCAACTTAGGTGTCCATCAGCAGACGAATGGATAAGAAAGCTATGGTACATATACACAATGGAATATTACTCAGCTATTAAAAAGAATGCATTTGAATCAGTTCTAATGAGATGGATGAAACTGGAGCCTATTATACAGAGCGAAGTAAGTCAGAAAGAAAAACACCAATACAGTATATTAATGCATATATATGGAATTTAGAAAGATGGTAATGATGACCCTATATGCAAGATAGCAAAAGAGACTCACATGTAAAGAACAGACTTTTAGACTCTGGGAGAAGGCAAGGGTGGGATGATTTGAGAGAATAACATTGAAACATGTATACTATCATATATGAAAAAGATTGCCAGTCCAGGTTCAATGCATGAGACAGGGTGTTCAGGGCTGGTGCACTGAGATGACCCAGAGGGATGGGATGAGGAGGGAGGTGAGAGGGGGTTCAGGATGGGGAACACATGTACACCCATTGCTGATTCATGTGAATGTATGGCAAAAACCACCACAATATTGTAAAGTAATTAGCCTCCAATTAAAATAAATAAATAAAAAATAATAATTTCTCTGATTCCAATACTCTAGGCTGGCTTAGGTATACTTCATCTCTTTTCTCCCATGACATCCTTATGATACTGCAAAGACCATAATGCATTGCAGTTATTCAATTTTTGTTTCAGTGTGTCTCACAAGACTCTGAGCTCCTGAATGGCAAGGAGAATTCCCTTTAAGTCTTCAGTGCCTAACATATATAACAGTCACTTAAAATATGTTCATCAAAAGAATGAGCAAGCCATCAAAACAAAAAGATATAAAACAAGAAAATTTTTAGCAATGAGAATTGTCCAGTGGAAACAGTGAAGGTAAGCACCTTCTAGTCAGTGACAGCATTTAACAAAGACACTTGCACTAAGAGAGAAACTAGGTGATATACCTTTTAAGAGTCTTTTCTCACTTAAAATTTATGAACTATAGTTCCAATTACTTTGATTTTCAGATAAGGGGGTACACATTTTATCTTCAATTCTAAGATATTTTATAAAAATTTATAATTACAAATATTGAGAATATTAAAAACGTATACTACACTCAAGTTCCACTTAATCTAACTATTTAGCTATATAACTTTATCTTACTAAGGAAGTGTTACTGAGGATATTGTTTAAAGTCGTTAGAAAAAAAAGTTTTATTTTTACTCTCAAGCATTTACAAATTTCTGGTATTTTTAGGCATCCTTGTTGATAGCAACTTTAGACAGGCTCATCAAGAACATTTCCTCTGCAAACTGAAGTTATATAACTGAATTATTAAATAAAGACTAAATATAGTATATTTCTTTTTTTGTTAATTGAATACTAATACATAGTATTTATCCTTGGGTTGGTCAGATCCCCTGGAGGAGAGCACAGCAACCCACTCCAGTATTCTATCCTGGAGAATACCATGCAGAAAGGAGCCTGGCCGGCTGCAGTCTATAGAGTCTCATAGAGTTGGACATGACTGAAATGACTTAGCATGCATACAAACTATTTATGACAAAATAATTAGTTATAATAGTTTCAGGTGTATAGAACAGTGATTCATTTTTGCAGATTATATTCCACTATAGGTTATTATAAGATATTGGGTATAATTCCCCATGCTAAACAATAAATATTTTTTGCTTATCTATTTTGTATATAGTAGCTTGTATATGTTACTCTCATACCCCTAAATTGTCTCTCTCTCCTTTGTAACCAGTAGTTTGCTTTCTGTGTCTTTCTCTATTTTGTGTATAGATTCATCTGTATTAGTTTTTAGATTCCATATATAAGTGACATCATATAGCATTTGTCTTTGAGCACAAAATTCTCTAGGTCCATCCATACTGATGCAAATGACAGTATTTCATTCTTTTTTTATGGTCTTTGGTTTTTAATTTAAGAAATCTTATTTTAATAGCTTATGAAAGACTTATCAAGGTTAACTGTATTAAGTACTAATTTAAGTGCTCTATCTGCATTTGATTATTTAAGCTTAATAACAATCTTATGAGATAGGTAACACTATTATCACCATTTTATAAATGAGGAAGCTGAAAGCCTAAAAGGGTCAGAAATTTGCTCCAGAGCTGTGCCCTTATCTATCCTTCCTAAACCCCAAGGTGGAGAACATTACCGTAAGAGCACAATTCCATTTGGAGAACTCACATGAAACCTTATAGTGGTAACATCTGAGCTGGGTTCAACATAAATGTGCAGGCAGAGACATGTGTAGTGTGCGTGCATAGCTTGCCCAAAATGCAAATTAATCTGTAAACTTGGAGAAAAACAGATGCTGCATGGCTATGATAGGGTTTAAAGGTGTGGCAGATGATTTAGTCAGGAATATAATTTTAAAGGGCATTCTATAAGATGAATCTTTTGGATTGTATTCAGTGGGCTTTGGGAAGTTACAAAAAGTTCTTTAGTATGTGTATGGAATATTTCTATGTTAGAAAAAATTAAATCTGATAGCAAAGAAGGGGACAAGAGTCAGGGAGAACATGTAGAAGGCTCCGACAACAGTCAAGAAAAGATGGCAAATGTGACCACAAATATATTTCCTAAACAGTAATGTCTTACCTTTACTTTCATGTTTTTGATGTACCTAACACATCTTACCTTTTTCTTCATGGCTGTATTTGGTAGCACCCACCTGCAGATATAAACCAAAAGACAGAGTTTCAATGATCCAGCTGCCTTGGAAATTAGAATGAAACAATTTTTTAAAAAAATGCAGAGGTGCAAAAGAGCATATTTAGCACAACAGCTAAGTACAGCTGTGTGGCAGACCTTAGTTAAACAGAGGCCATCAATTTCCTAAATTATAAAACTGTAATTACCTGCTGAGGAGATAGCTCCTACGATGTATTTAGAAATATAAATGAGTTAAAATTCAACATTCAGTTTTTTACCACCTTAAAACACTATCAAAGCAACATTTACAAATGTTTTAATAAACCAAACAATATTGTCATATTTGAATGTCTTTTTTCAAAGTCAGCATATTTTTCTAAATCTTTATTCCTTCAGCTGTCCTTCCAAGTCATATCTCACTCATCACAGGCACAAAGTATGTAAATTCTCAAACTCAAGTACAAATTGGCACAGAAAGCATTCTCAAGCCACTGATCTCTGTCCAGGAAAAACCAGCTCTCTTCTCAGTCTTCTTATTCTCAACATAATGACGTCAAATCTTCTTTATGGACAATTCAAAACAATCCAGATTGCCTCCTTAGAACAATCCTCACTCCCTGGAGTGATATCATGCTTGTCCCAACAACCAGGCCTCTTGATAGCTTATCCAATCACCAAAAGCAACCTTACTGGCAAATCGAAGCAATTTATCATAGGTGGGGTATTCTAATTCACAATACTCCCTTCAGTCAGAACGTCTACGCCCCCCCCACCCCCGCTTCCAGTTTTCAGTTAATACCCTTCACCTACCCAAGCGATCCTTCCGGTTCCCCCATGGGAGGATCCATTCTCGGCCCCAGATTCTCTTTCTCCATCTTTTTTTCAGAGTCAGATTCTTCCATCGTGCAACAAGTCTTTTCCAGTCTCTTCTAAATCCGCAGTACTCTCTCTTTTTTTTTTTTTTTCCCCTTGTTCACCCCCTCAGCCGCCTGTTCTCCTCGCCTGCGGTCCTTAGGCCTGCTCTATTCTCGCCTCCGCCTTTGTCCACCGGGGGTCCGCTTTCCGCACGGTTACCTTTACCGACTGGAACTTGGCCTCAAGGCACCGCCGAGCTGGCCAGCTCAAAGGCGAAGTGATTCGGTGATGCAAAGGAAGAGATGGAGGATGAGAAGGAAAGAGGGAGAGCGGGAGGTTCGTCTCAAGTTTGGGCCTCAGGACCCAAGGTCTTGAAACCCAAAGGGGACTTCACTCGCGAAGAGGTGGGGATGAGGAAGGCAGAGGTGGCAGAAAGAGCAGACCCGTGCCGTAGGCACCAGCGATGAATGCCTCGTAGGCTCCTTGTTCCCGAGCCTAACTACTCCAGAGAGTCCGTTGGAGGCAGCGGTGACTACGACCTAACAGCCCGCCCTTCAGGAGCGCAGGTACACCACCGCAGCCACCCTACTGCAGGCCAGGATCACGTGGGCACCTGCCTTAAACCCGGAGCTTGTCACGTGACTGCCGCTTCCCTAGGGGCTAGTGGGCTGAGACGAATACCATAGAGACTGCGCGGAAAAAGACAGAATGCCGCCCGTTGCCATCACGTGGCCCGGGCTCTTACAAAGCCCAAGCTCGATAGAGCGCGACCAGCCAGAAGGGGCTTTCCTTGTGGGCCACCTGGCCCCACCTTCCGCCGAGAATTAAAGGAGCCAGTTGTAATTTTAGTGTCTCAAAGCTAGCTTTTTTTTTTTTTTTTTTTTTGGTAACTGTAGCGTCACTCTTGACGTTTTTCAGTGATGAAAACCAAACATTTTTTTCTCCTTGTTTTTTATGTATTTGTTTTCATGTTTTTACTACTGGTATTAACCCACCTGTATTTGTGACTGAGCTTGGAACTAATGAGTTAATACATCCAAAGTGCTTACAACTGTGTCGTCCACATACTCCTCAATAAAAGTAATTATTGCTGGGATCAGGGGTTCATCAGGAAATTTAGGACTTACACATAGCTCTCTGAAAGTAAGGGAATTATATAGGGGCATATATATACATACATATATACATACATATATATACACACACACGCACATACACACACACACACACACACACACACACACACATATATATATATATATATATATAGGCTTACTTCCCAGGTGACTCTAGTGGTAAAGAAGATATGTCTTATGTCTCCTGCCCGTTCAGAAGACAGAAGAGGCTGGAGTTCGATTCCTGGGTCAGGAAGATTCCCCTGGAGAAGGACATGGCAGCCCACTCCAGTATTCTTCCCTGGATAATCCCATGGACAGAGGAGCCTGGTGGGCTACAATCCATGGGCTGACCGACCAAACACATATAGATGTATGTATTATATATATATATATAACATAATATATATATATTTATATATGTGTGTATACGTAAATATATGTAAGCCACATGTATACATTCCTTAAAAAGGAAGGAAAGAAGGACTGGAGGGAGAGTAGGAAGGACAGAACAAAGGGAAGGAAAACTGTACAGAAACAAGATACTGTTTTGCCCCAAGAGGCCTCCATTTAACCTTCTATGTGATCCCATCTTACAACAAATGACTTGCCTCAAGAAAATTCATTTTATTCTGACTATGATTCTTTAGCTCTGTCATTGTTCAGTTGCTCAGTCATGTCCAATTCTTTGGGACACCCCCACTCCTCCATGGACTGCAGTGCCCACGCTTGCCTGTCCTTCACTGTCTCCCCAAGTTTGCTCAAACTCATGTCCATTCAGTTGGTGTTGCCACCCAAACATCTCATCCCCTGTTGCCCCCTTTCCTCCTGCCCTCAATCTTTCTCAGCATCAATTATTTGGCCTGCAGTCTTGTCTATGGCCCAACTCTCACATCCATGCATGACAACTGGAAATATCATAGCTTTGACTAAAGAGACCTCTGTCAGCAAAGTGATGTTCCTACTTTTTAATATTCTGTCTGGGATTGTTATAGCTTTTCTTTCAAAGAGCAAGCATCTTTTAATTTCAAGGCTGCAGTCACCATCTGCAGTGATTTTGGAAGATGAAGAAAATAATGTCTGTCACTGTTTCTGTTATTTCCCCATCTACTTGCCATGAAGTGATGGGACCAGATGCCATGATCTTAGTTTTTTGAATCTTGAGTTTTAAGCCAGCACTTAAAACTGGCTCTTTCACTTTCATCAAGAGGCTCTTTAGTTCCTCTTTGATTTTTGCCATTAGGGTGGTGTCATCTGCATATCTGAAGTTATTGATATTTCTCCTGTCAAACTTGATGCCAGCTTGAGCTTCATCTAGCTGGGCATTTTGAATGATAGTCACTGAATATAAGTTAAATAAGCAGGGAGACAATATACAGCATTGACATATTCCTTTCCCAATTTTGAACCAGTCTGTTGTTTCATGTAAGGTTTTAACTGTTGCTTCTTGTCCTGCGTACAGGTTTCTCAGGAGACAGGTGGGTGTCTGGTAGCCCCATCTCTTGAAGAATTTTCCACAGATTGTTGTGATCCACACTATCAAAGGTGTTAGTGTAGCTGATGAAGCAGAAGTAGATGTTCTTCTGGAATTCCCTGTCTTTTTCTGTGATCCAGCAAGTGCTGGCAATTTGGTCTCTGGTTCCTCTGCCTTTTATAAATCCCGTTTGTACATCTGGAAGTTCTCAGTCCATGCACTGTTCAAGCCTAGCTTGAAGGATTTTGAGCTTTACTTTGCTAGTGTGGGGGATGAGTGAAGTTGGGTGGTAGTTTGAACATTCTTTGGTATTGCCCTTCTTTGGGATTGGAATGAAAACTGACCTTTTCTGGTCCTGTGGCCACTGCTGATTTTTCCAAATTTGCTGGCATATTGAGTGCAGCACTTTAATGACATTATCTTTTAGGATTTGAAATAGCTCAGCTGGAAGTTCATCACCTCCACTAGCTTTGTTTTCAGCAATGCTTCCCAAGACCCACTTGAATTCACACTCCAGGATGTCTGGTTCTAGGGAGTGATCATACCATCGTGGTTATCTGGGTCATTGACTTTTTCTGTACAGTTTTTCTGTGTATTCTTACTACCTCTTCTTAATATCTTCTGCTTCTATTAGATCCATTCTGTTTCTGTCCTTTTTTGTGCTCATCTTTGCATGAAACATTCCCTTGGTATCTCTAATTTTCTTGAAGAGAGCTCTAGTTTTTCTCATTCTATTGTTCTCCTCTGTTTCTTTGCATTGTTCGCTTAAGAAGGCTTTCTTCCTTCTCTTTGCTACTCTTTGGAACTCTGCATTCAGATGGTTATATCCTTCCTTTTCTCCTTTGACTTTCACTTCTCTTCTTTTCTTAGCTAGTTGTAAGGTCTCTTCAGACAACCAGCTTGCCTTTTTGCATTTCTTTTTCCTGGGGATGGCTTCAGCCACCACCTCCTGTACAATGTTATGAACCTCTGCCCATAGTTCTTCAGGCAATCTGTCTATCAGATCTAATCCCTTGCACTTATTTGACAATCCCTTGACATAATCAAATCATAAGGGATTAAATTTAGGTCATACCTGAATGACCTAGCGGTTTTCCCTACTTTCTTCAATTTAAGTCTGAATTTTTCAAATAGGAGTTCATGATCTGAGCCAGTCAGCTCCCTGTCTTGTTTTTGCTGACTGTATAGAGGTTTCTCCATCTTCAACTGAAAAGAATATAATCAACTGATTTTGGTATTGAACGTCTAGGGATGTCCATATGTAGATTTGTCTCTTATGCTGTTGAAAGGGATGTCCATGTGTAAATTTGTCTCTCATGCTGTTTAAAGAGGGTGTTTGCTATGACCATTGTGTTCTCTTGGCAAAACTCTGTTAGCCTTTGCCCTGCTTCATTTTGTAGTCCAAGGCCAAACTTGCCTGTTACTCCATGTATCTCTTGACTTCCTATTCTTGCTTTCCAGTCCTCTATGATGAAAAGGACATCTCTTTTTTTGTGTTAGTTCTAGTAGGTCTTGTAGGTCTTCATAGAATCATTCAACTTCAGCTTCTGCGGCATTAGTGTTGGCAGCATAGACTTGGATTACCATGATATTGAATGGTTTGCCTTGGAAATGAACAGAAATCATTCTGTCCTTTTTGAGATTGCATCCAAGTACTGAATTTCAGGCTCTTCTGTTGACTATGAGGGCTACTCCATTTCTTCTAAGGGATTCTTGCCCACAATAGTAGATATAATGGCCATCTGAATTAAATTCACCCATTCATGTCCATTTTCATTCACTGATTCGTAAGATGTTGATGTTCACTTTTGCCATTCCTGTTTCTTCTAGTTTACCTTGATTCATGGACCTAACATTCCAGGTTCCTATGCAATATTGTTCTTTACAGCATCAGACTTTACTTTCACCACCAGACACATTCATGTCATTTCTGCTTTGGCTCAGCCTCTTCATTCCTCCTGGAGATATTTTATCTTTATCTCTATCACTTGCTAAATCTCCTTCCTACTTCCTACCACCTGCCCTCAAACCAGCTCCTGTTCTAATTTTCCCTGTGTGGTGAAAGACCTTGCATCCCAAACCAGGAAGTCATTTTATTATTTTTCTTCCAATTTTATTGAGATGTAACTGACACAAAGAATTGTATAAGTTTAAGGTGTACAGCATAATGATTTGACTTGCATACTTCAAGGAATGGTTATCATAATAAGTTTAGTGAGAATCCCTCATCTCATATAGAGACCAAATTAAAGAAATAGAATTTTTTTTCTTTTGATGAAAACTCAAAATTCATTTCCTTAATAGTTTTCATGTATGACAGCACTATTATATTTAGTATGTTGTACATTACATCCCTAGTACTTACTTATCATTTAACTGGAAGTTTGTACATTTTGACTGCCTCCATCCAATTCCTTCTGCTCCTACTTCCTGCTTCACCTCTGGTAACCAAATCTGATCCTTTTGTTCTGAGTTTGTTTGTTTGTTTTTTTAAGGACAATTGACCTACGATACTATATTAGTTCCTGTTACATAACATAGTGATTCATTGTTTCTATGCATTTTGAAATGATCTCCATGGGAGTTCCATACAAATCTTTGTATGTCATCCTACAAAGATTTTACATAGTTATTGACTACATCCTCACACTGTAAATTTCATACCCATGACTCATGTTTTGCAGCTGGAATTTTGTACGTCTTAGTCTCCCTCACCCATTCTTATGTTTCAAAGCAGTGGCTCTCAGGTCCTTGAGAAAGACACTTTTGAGCTGTAGGGGATACATAGTCACAACTGTAAGCTCTTTTGAGTAAATGCTCTGAAAAAAGTAGGTCAGAGGCCTGTCATAAGGTTGGAACAAACAGTAAATTCTCCTTGCTGTGTTGAGATTTCTCAGGCAGGTTAGGTAGGAGGGGGTCAAAGGGGAACTGGGGGTTATCCTAGAAATTTAGCAAATCTTTTGGAACAGGATTTTGCACAGAGTTATGTGCTGAGACTTCCTCAGTTCTCATTAGCCTATTTGCTACAGTTTCCATGTTCCTCCCTATTCTTACGCTGCTCTTTTTGTTCCAGCTGATATAATATCTGGTCTGGATAATTGCAATAGACCCCTAAGTGATTTTCCTACAGTTGCAGTTTCAAAGGAGTTTGGAATGGGTGGAATAATCTTCATTAGTCATCTCACCTCTCAAAAAGCACTCAATGTTAAATAATATGTCCTTGTTATATAAAGGTAGCTTTCAATATAGCCTTCAACCCCTAGTACCACCAGGCTTTACCAGTGACATTATCCCCTTAAACCACTCTTTTATAGAAAGTCACTTTCTTCCTGTTGCTAGTCTCTCTTTCCTTCTCTTTCACAGCATCACACTTTTGCCCATTTTAACTACCTCTCTCAAGTTCCATGAGGGAACGTTGAAGAAAGGAAGGAGAAGGGATAAAGAAGACAAGTGGGGAGTTGAGAAGAGGGAAGGAAGAAGGGAGAAAGAAGAGGAAAGAGGAGGAATCGAGGTAGGAGGATGGGAGTAGAAGAAAGAGATTTTAAAAAGATTGAGGAACTGAAATAAATTAAGAGTTGGTTCCTGAGAATAAAGAAGACTGTTGGTACAATGCATTCCTATACAGTCTAGAGGTTAAGATTCTGGTTTTCACCCAAGTATCATTGGCTGCTTATCTTTACATTTTCATTAAAGAGTATTACATAGATAGAATATGAGAGTTGCTTTTTACTTTTGAGAAGTTAATTTTTAAAATTTTTTTTATTATAGGTTCTTTCCCAAAAGTTTTGATTAAGCTCTGCAGAGTTATTCATGCATTCATTCAACAAATACTTACTGAACAGCCATTCTTGCCAGGAACTGTGTTAGACACTAGAGATACAAACCTTCTTTTATTTCAGGTATTGTTGCCTGTCATATGCTCATGTCTAATGTGTCAGCTTCACTATATTCATACAGAGTTATACATATACATACATACAAGCACATCAGCATTCTCTCTGTCCAGATTCCACCCCATATTTTTTAATCATCCATGTCAGCAAGAAGAATATAGAGTCCTTAGGATCCAATTTAGGGGATTTATTCCTAGAATTCATTCTAGTCACCTTATCCTTAACCACACACTTGGGTCTCCATTTCCCAAAGTGTCCCTCATAACTTCCCTTAACTTCTCCTCCACCCTCTCTTCTTCCTGTTCCTATAGCTCACTGTTACTGTCCAGAGTCCCATGAGCTTATTCCTATATCCTGCTGGCAGGTCTTTCTTCCCCATCCCCATTTCTTTGATTGAAATATCAGGGAATGATCTTCCTGTTAACTAGACATAAGTCTTTAAAGAATGGAAGTCTAATAGATGGACTTCTGGTTTCCTGCCCAGCATGTAAAGAGCTCATGAGTTGCTACTCAATACTAACAACAAATAAGAGGGTGAGCAAACTGACGAAACACCAAGACTTCTTAGGTACATCAAAGACAATGAAGTCACAGTACAAATGACTTCCATTAAAATTGCAGAGCTACATGGATGGATACAGAGAATGATAACTTTCTGGAGACAAAATCCACACATAGAGACCTCTGTGGGAATTATTACCAAGGTAGTAAAACCTGAACTCTAATTGACAATTTGCTAGAGCTCAGTGTGGACAAGTCTGAAAGTTAAAAACTCCAGAGCAGCCTAGTTATAGTGGGAGCTACATATTTTCATGAGTTTTATCTCCAGAAATTCTATCAAGTCCTCAGAGTGAATATCCCTTGGTACTGGCAATAGGAGAAAAAAAAAGTAATCATTTTGAAATAAATCAGAACTTTCTGCTATTCTTTTTTTTTTTCAGGGAAATGCATTTTATTTATTTTTATTAGTTAGAGGCTAATTACTTCACAACATTTCAGTGGGTTTTGTCATACACTGACATGAATCAGCCATGGAGTTACATGTATTCCCCATCCCGATCCCCCCTCCCACCTCCCTCTCCACCTGATTCCTCTGGGTCTTCCCAGTGCACCAGGCCCAAGCACTTGTCTCATACATCCCACCTGGGCTGGTGACCTGTTTCACTATAGATAATATACATGCTGTTCTTTCAAAACATCCCACCCTCGCCTTCTCCCACAGAGTCCAAAAGTCTGTTCTGTACATCTGTGTCTCTTTTTCTGTTTTGCATATAGGGTTATCATTATCATCTTTCTAAATTCCATATATATGTGTTAGTATGCTGTAATGTTCTTTATCTTTCTGGCTTACTTCACTCTGTATAATGGGCTCCAGTTTCATCCATCTCATTAGAACTGATTCAAATGAATTCTTTTTAATGGCTGAGTAATATTCCATGGTGTATATGTATCACAGCTTCCTTATCCATTTGTCTGCTGATGGGCATCTAGGTTGCTTCCATGTCCTGGCTATTATAAACAGTGCTGCGATGAACATTGGGGTGCACATGTCTCTTTCAGATCTGGTTTCCTCAGTGTGTATGCCCAGAAGTGGTATTGCTGGGTCATATGGCAGTTCTATTTCCAGTTTTTAAAGAAATCTCCACACTGTTCTCCATAGTAGCTGTACTAGTTTGCATTCCCACAAACAGTGTAAGAGGGTTCCCTTTTCTCCACACCCTCTCCAGCATTTATTGCTTGTAGACTTTTGGATTATGCTATTCTTAACAAGGCCATCAGGAGGATCTGTTTTACTAGAGCATAACCTACTAGGTTATGAGTTGAGTTTCCCTGGTAGCTCAATTAGTGAAGTATCTGCCTGCAATGCAGGAGATACTAGTTCGATTCCTGGGTTGGGAAGACCCGCTGGAGAAGGGATAGGCTACCTACTACTCCAGTATTCCTGGGCTTCCCTGTGGCTCAGCTGGTAAAAATACATCTACAGTACAGGAGACCTGGGTTCTTGCCTACTACTGTGGGCAAGAATCAATATGCTAGACTTGCCTGACTTAACTCAATATGCGAGCAAATTTGGAAAACTCAGCAGTAGCCACAGGACTGGAAAAGGTCAGTTTTCATCCCAATCCCAAAGAACGCTCAAACTACTGCACAATAGCACTCATCTCACACGCTAGTAAAATAAGGCTCAAAATTCTCCAAACCAGGCTTCAGCAATACGTGAACTGTGAAATTCCAGATATTCAAGCTGGTTTTAGAAAAGGCAGAGGAAATAGAGGTCAAATTGCCAACAACCGCTGGATCATTGAAAAAGCAAGAGAGTTCCAGTAAAACATCTATTTTGGCTTTATTGACTATGCCAAAGCCTTCGACTGTGTGGATCACAAAAAACTGTGGAAAAGTCTGAAAGAGATGGGAATACCAGGCCACCTGACCTGCCTCTTGAGAAACCTGTATGCAGGTCAGGAAGCACGAGTTAGAACTGGACATGGAACAACAGAGTGGTTCCAAATAGGAAAAGGAGTATGTCAAGGCTGTATATTGTCACACTGATTATTTCACTTATATGCAGAGTACATCATGAGAAATGCTGGGCTGGATCAAGCACAAGCTGGAATCAGGATTGCTGGGAGAAATATCAATAACCTCAGACATGCAGATGACACCACACTTATGGCAGAAAGTGAAGAAGAACTAAAGAGCCTCTTGATGAACATGAAAGAGGAGAGTGAAAAAGTTGGCTTTAAGTTCAACATTCAGAAAACTAAGACCATGGCATACGGTCCCATCATTTCATGGCAAATAGATGGGGAAACAGTGGAAACAGTGTCAGACTTTGTCTTTTGGGGCTCCAAAATCACTGCAGATTGTGATTGCAGCCATGAAATTTAAAAAGACACTTACTCCTTGGAAGGAAAGTTATGACCAACCTAGACAACATATTAGAAGGCAGAGACATTACTTTGTCAACAAAGGTCCGTCTAGTCAAGGCTTTGGTTTTTCCAGTAGTCATGTATGGATGTGACAGTTGGACTATAAAGAAAGCTGAGTGCTGAAGAATTGATGCTTTTGAATTGTGGTCGTGGAGAAGACTCTTGAAAGTTCCTTGGACTTCAAGGAGACCCAACCAGTCCATCCTAAAGGAGATCAGTCCTGGGTGTTCACTGGAAGGACTGATGTTGAAGCTGAATCTCCAATACTTTGGCCACCTGATGCAAAGAGCGGACTCATTGGAAAAGACCCTGATGCTGGGAACGATTGAAGGAGGAAGGAGAAGGGGATGACAGAGGATGAGATGGTTGGATGGCACCACCGACTCTATGGACATGAGTTTGGGTAAACTCTGGGAGTTGGTGATAGAGACGGAGGCCTGTCATGCTGTGGTTCATGGGGTCGCAAAGAGTCAGACACAACTGAGCGACTGAACTGAACTGAACTGAACTGAAGTATAAGTTATAACGTCTTCTTATTTTTAATTTTATTTTTTGTAGCTAAAGACTGGTCAATTTTTTCAACAGAAAGTGTTCTTAGTTTTTTATGCTTTCTATGCTTTTTTCTGGTGTCTATTTCCTTTATTTCTGTTCTGGTCTTTATTATTTGCCTGTTTTGTTTAATTTTAGGCCAGATTTGTTCTTCTTTTTTCTTGAAGTCTAAATTTAGGTTACTTGAAGTATAATTTTAGGTTGCTAAATATCTTTCGTATGCTGTATTATAAGCATTTTTCTCTATGCACTCTCCTCCCGAGCTGTTTTTCTGCATCCCATAAAATCTGATATGTTTTATTTCCATTTTATTTCAAAATAACTTTTTATTTTCCTCTTTATTTTTTGACCCATTAGTGGTTCTTAAGTGTGTTTTTTCAGTATTCACGTATTTATAGATTTTGTCGCTTTCTTTTTGCTTCATATCACTGTGGCCAGAAAAATTAGTTGGTATGATTTTCATCTTCTTCAGTTCAGTTCAGTTTAGTTACTCAGCCTTGTCCGACTCTTTGTGACCCCATGGACTGCAGCATGCCAGGCTTCCCTGTCCATCACCAACTCCCAGAGCTTAGTCAAACTGATGTGCATAGAGTTGGTGGTGCCACCCAACCATCTCATTCTCTGTCACCCCCTTCCCCTTCCACCTCCAATCTTTCCCAGCATCAGGGTCTTTTCCAATGAGTCAGCTCTTTGCATCAGGTGGCCAAAGTATTGGAGTTTCAGCATCAATAGCAGTCCTTCCAATGAATATTCAGGACTGATTTCCTTTAGGATGGACTGGTTTGATCTCCTTGCTGTCCAAGGGACTCTCAAGAATCTTCTCCATCACCACAGTTGGACATGACTTAATGACTGAAAAACAATTCTTTTTCAAGTTATTTTCCCATTTAGGTTATTACAGAATATTGAGCAGCATTCTGTGTGCTATATTAAAACCTTGTTGGTTATCTATTTCAAATATAGCAGTGTGTATATGTCAATCCCAAACCCACAATCTATCTCTCCTTCCCATCATTCCCCCTGGTAACCATAAGTCCGTTCTCTAGTCTCTGAGTCTCTTTCTGTTTTGTAAATAACTTCAATCAAACATTTAGGGAAGAGTTAACACCTTTCCTTCTGAAATTATCACACAAAATAATGCAGAGGAATACTCCCAAACTTATTCTATGAAGCCACCATCATCCTCGTACCAAAGCCAGAGAGATAAAATAAAATTACAGGCCAATATCACTGATAAACATAGACACAAAAATCCTCAACAAAATACTAGCAATCCAAATTCAACAATACATTAAAAGGGTCAAACACCATGATCAAGTGGGATTTATCCTAGTGATGCAAGGATTTTTCAGTATCCTCAAATCAATCAGTGTGATACACACCAATAATTTGAAGAATAAAAAACCATATGACTGTCTCACTATATGATGGGAAAAAAGCTTTTGACAAAATCCAACATTCATTTATGATAGGAACTCTCCAGAAAGTGGGCATAGAGGGAACATACTTCAACATAATAATATGACAAACCTACAGTTAAGATCATTCTCAATGGCGAGAAGCTGAAACCATTACCTCTAAGACCAGGAACAAGACAAAGATGCCCACTCTCATCACTATTATTCAACATAGTTTTGGAAGACCTAGCCATGGCAATCAGAGAAGAAAAAGAAATAAAGGAATCCAAACTGGAAAAGAAGAAGTAAAACTGTTTGCAGATGACAATATTATATATAGAGAATCTTACAAGATGCTACCAGAAAACCATTAGAGTTCACCAGTGAATTTGGCCAAGTTGTAGGATACAAAAATAATACACAGAAATTAGTTGCATTTCTAGACAATAGTAATGAAAAATCAGAAAGAGAAATTTTAAAACACAATTCCATTTATCATTGTATCAAAAAGAATACAGAATTTCCTGGCAGTACAGTGGCTAGGACTCTGTGCTTTCACTGGGTTTGATCCCTAGTGGGGGAACTAAGATCTCACAAGCCATGTGGCAAAGCCAAAAAACAAAAACAAAAAACCTAGGAGTAAACCTACATAAGGAGACAAAAGATCTGTATTACAAGATCTATAGACACCAATGAAAGAGATTGAAGATGACACAGACAGCTGGAAAGATATACCATTTTCTTGAATAAAAAGAATCAATATTGCTAAAATGGCCATTCTGGCCAAGGCAATCTGCAGATTCAATGTGCCTGCTATAAATGCCATCAAATTACCAATGGCATTTTTCAAAGAACTAAAACAAAAGAAATCTTACAATTTGTATGGAGATATAAAAGACCCTAAATAGCCAAAGCAATCTTGAGAAAGAAAAACAGGGCTGGAGGAATCAGACTCTCTGACTTCAGATTATACTACAAAGCTACAGTCAGTCAAAATATTATGGTACTGGCACAAAAACAGATGTATAGCTCAGTGGAACAGGATCAAAAACCTAGAAATGAACCCACTCACCTATGATCAATTAATGTACAACAAAGGAGGCAAGACTACACAATGGAGGAAAGACAGTGTGTTCAATAAATGGTGCTGGCAAAACTGGACAACTACATATAAAAAATGAAATCAGAACATCCTTTAGCAACATACACAAAAATAAACTCAGAATGGATTAAACACCTAAGTGTAAGACCAGATACTGTAAGACTCTTAGAGGAAAACAGACAGAACACTCTTTGACATAAATCACAGCAGTATCTTTTCTGAGCCATCTCCTAGAGTAATGGAAACTCTGTTTTCAAAATGGGACTTAATTAAACTCAAAGCTTTTGCACATCAAAGGAAAGTATAAAAAAGCAAAAATTCAACCCACAGAACGGCAGAAAATATTTGCAAAAGATGCAGCCAACAAGGAATTAGTCTCCAAAACTTACAAACAGTTCCTGCAGCTCAATATCAAAAGAACAAACAACTCAATCAAAAAATGGGCAGAAGATCTAAATAGACATTTCCTCAAAGAAAACATGCAGATGGGCAGGAGGTACATGTTCAACATCAGTAATTATTAGAGAAGTGTAAATCAAAATTACAGTATCACCTCACACCGGCCACAATGGTCATCATCAAAAAGTCTGCAAACAATAAGTGCTGGATTGAATGTGGAGGAAAAGGAATATTATGTTGATGAGAATGTAAATTGGTACAGCCACAATGAAGAACAGTATAGAGGTTCCTTAATAAATGAAGATAGAACTACCATATGATTCAACAACCCCACTCCTGGCATATATCCAGAGAAAAACATGGCTCAAAAGGATGAATCTACCTCAGTGTTCATTGCAGTGCTGTTTACAATAGCCAAGGTATGGAAGCAACCTAAATGTCCTTTGAAGGTGAATGGATAAAGATGTGGAACATATATATAATGGAATATTATTCAGCCATTAAAAATAATGAAATAATGCCATTTGTGGCAACATGGATGGACCTGGAGATTATCATACTAAGTGAAGTAAGTCAGACAGAGAATGACAAATATCATATGATATCACTTATATGCGAGGTCTAAAGTCATTTTTAAAAACTTTGTTTCCAACGATTCAACCAGTTGGCAATTATAAATCTTTCTTTTCCTGTCAGAAGATACTGCTAGAGCTCAAGTTATTTGTTTCTCTTACTGGAGCTGAAAGTGAAAGTGTTAATCACTCAATTGTGTTTGACTCTTTGCAACTCCATGGTCTGTCCATTGAATTCTCCAGGCAAAAATACTGGAGTGGTTTGCCATTCCCTTCTCCAGGAGCTGAGCTGGCTTGCTGCTAAGTTTGTTGAGGGTGCACATATATGCTTGCAGGAGAAGAAAAACACTGGCAGCAGGGTGGATGAGATGTGTGCTTAGATCTTTGGGCTTTGAGTGTGCCCAGAGCTCAGCAGGGCAATTTTCGTGTGCGTGAGCTCCAGAGGTCAGTGTGCAGACTTCTTGCTGGAATCATGGGTAGAGAGCAGGATATATGTTAACTTAGTTTTCTTTACCTTTCCCCCCATTTTTCCCATCTCTAGAGTCAAGGAGGTCTCTCCCAAGAAATCCAGGTTTTACTGAATAACAACGGGACCCTCCAGTTTAAATACCTGTGGCCAGGCAGACTTTCACTGAGCTGTTTCACTTTCCACCTCTTCTACTAGAATGATCACTGCCATGTTAGTGATGCTGCTGCTGCAACTCCACTGGATCCACAGCCTCTTCCAAGGTCCAATTAATTCATATTTGGATGCAAGGAGGAATGGATCCCTCTTGTGTTCTACTTTGTAGAGCAGACATGCCTTTATTTGGTTATAAATGTCCAGTTAGTTGTAAATAAAAGGGGAGGGAAAAGGAACAACTCCTGATGACATAAGCAATCTGGGGAAAGTCTTTTTTGCATTGTGGTAATGAAAAGGCAGAGGAACCAGAGATCAAATTGCCAACATCCGCTGGATCATTGAAAAAGCAAGAGAGTTCCAGAAAAATATCTATTTTGGCTTTATTGACTATGCCAAAGCCTTCGACTGTATGGATCACAATAAACTGTGGAAAAGTCTGAAAGAGATGGGAATACCAGGCCACCTGACCTGCCTCTTGAGAAACCTGTATGCAGGTCAGGAAGCACGAGTTAGAACTGGACATGGAACAACAGTGTGGTTCCAAATAGGAAAAGGAGCACATCAAGGCTATATATTTTCACCCTGCATATTTAACTTATATGCAGAGTACATCATGAGAAGCGCTGAGCCGGAAGAAGCACAAGCTGGAAACAAGATTGCCAGGAGAAATATCAATAACCTCAGATATGCAGATGACACACCCTTACAGCAGAAAGTGAAGAACTAAACAGCCTCTTGATGAAAGTGAAAGAGGAGAGCTAAAAAGTTGGCTTAAAGCTCAACATTCAGAAAACTAAGATCATGGCATCTGGTCCCATCACTTCATGGGAAACAGATGGGGAAACAGTGTCAGACTTTATTTTTTGGGCTCCAAAATCACTGCAGATGGTGATTGCAGCCATGAAATTAAAACACGCTTGCTCCTTGGAAGGGAAGTTATGACCAACCTGGATAGCATATTTAAAAGCAGAGACATTATTTTGCCAACAAAGGTCCGTCTAGTCAAGGCTATGGTTTTTCCAGTAGTCATGTATGGATGTGAGAGTTGGATGGTGAAGAAAGCTGAGTGCCAAAGAATTGATGTTTTTGAACTGTGGTGTTGGAGAAGACTCTTGAGAGTCCCTTGGACTGCAAGGAGATCCAACCAGTCCATCCTAAAGCAGATCAGTCCTGTGTGTTCACTGAAAGGACTGATGCTGAAGCTGAAACTCCAATACTTTGATCACCTCATGCGAATAGTTGACTCATTGGAAAAGACCCTGATGCTGGGAGGGATTGGGGGCAGGAGGAGAAAGGGACGATAGAGGAAGAGATGGCTGGATGGCATCACTGACTCGATGGACATGGGTTTGGGTAGATTCCAGGTGTTGGTGATGTACAGGGAGGCCTGGCGTGCTGTGGTTCATGGGGTCGCAAAGAGTTGGAAACGACTGAGCGACTGAACTGAACTGACTGAATAAGGCATTTTATTAATATCTTCAACTTTATATATCTAATTCTTTCTCCAAGTCTGGAAAATTTTCAGCTATTTCTTTAAATACACTCTTCTCCTTTCTCCTTTTCTTCTCTTTCCATTAGGCCAATTATTTGTGTGTTTTTTTTTCTTATCATATCTGATAAGTCTTCTTCATTAAAAAAAAAAAATCTTAGTTTTCTCTCCTTATCTGAATCATTTCTAATTTCCTATCCTCCAAGTTGCTAATTCTTTCTTCAATCTTATCTGCCGTATTTCCTAAGCTCTCTCAGACATATTTTATTTCATTCATTGAGTTCTACAGTTCTACGATTTAGCTGGTTCTTTTCAACAATCTCAATCTTTTTTGGTAAAGAACTTCTTCTATTCATTAATTTTGTTTCTAAGTTTTTTTTTAAAGTACCTTTCTGAATTTTTGTTTAGATTGTTGACTCCTTTCACAACAGATTTTATGAATTTTTTCAATTAGATTGCAATATTTCATATCTTTGGATTTGGTTGCTAGAAAATTATTATTTTCTTTCTGTGACACCATATTACAGTGATTTTTCATAGTGTTTGAGATCATGTGCCTCTGCCATCACATTTGTAGTAGCACACAACTTTCTTGGACTTCCCTTGTGGCTCAGCTGGTAAAGAATCAGCCTGCCATGTAGGGGACCTGGGTTTGATCTCTGGGTTGGGAAGATCCCCTAGAGAAGGGAAAGGCTACCCACTCCATTATTCTGGCCTAGAGAATTCCATGGACTGTATAGTCATTGGGGTCGCAAAGACTCAGACACTACTGAGGGACTTTCACTTTCACTCACACCTTTCTTAGATTTACTTTGACTGTTACAGTTCAACAAAATGGCATCCGGTCCCATCACTTCATGGCAAATAGATGAGGAAACAGTGGAAACAGTGACAGACTTTATTTTGGGGGGGCTCCAAAATCACTAAAGATGGTGACTGTAGCCATGAAATTAAAAGATGCTTGCTCCTTGGAAGAAAAGCTATGACCAACCTAGACAGCATATTAAAAAGCAGAGACATTACTTTGCAAACAAAAGTCTATTTGTCAAAACTACGGTTTTTCCAGTAGTCATGTATGGATGTGACAGTTGGACTATAAAGAAAGCTGAGTGCTGAAGAATTGATGCTTTTGAATTGTGGTATTGGAGAAGACTCTTGAGAGTCCCTTGGACTGCAAGGAGATCAAACCAATCAGTTCTAAAGGAAATCAATCCTGAATGTTCATTGGAAGGACTGATGCTGAGGCTGAAACTCCAATACCTGATGCAAAGAACTGACTCATTGGAAAAGACCCTGATGCTGGGAAAAATTGAAGGCAGGAAGAGAAGGGAATGACAGAGGATGAGATGGTTGGATGGCATCAATGACTCCATTGACATAAATTGGAGGAAGCTCTGAGAGTTGGTGATGGACAGGGAAGCCTGGTGTGCTGCAGTCCATGGGGTTGCAAATAGTCAACATGACTGAATGACTGAACTGAACTGAGCTTGCTATGGGGCTATACTCAGGAAAGCACATTAAAAAGTTGGCATAGAGCATGACAACCTAGAGGGATGGGGTGGGGTGAGGGGTGGGGTAGAGGCTCAGGAAGGAGAGGACATACGTGTACTTGTGTCTGATTCACAATGTTGTATGACAGAAGATAACACAATATTGTAGAGCAATTTTCGTACAATTAAAAATAAATTTTTGAAAAAAATAGGGAAAAAATTGGCACAGAAAAACCTGGTGACAGAGTGGGTAAAGGTGTGGGCTTAGCATTTGGTGATGTGTGAGTGCCCACAAAGAGCTAGACACGACTGAGCAATTAAGCACAGCACAGCACAGCACACAGTCTTGCGGGGATCCTCAAATGAGGGTACTCCTAGAGGTTCATGGGCAAACCTCCTGCTAAAATTCCTAAGCAGACAGAAAGAAACATGTCCTTTCAATGACCTTTGTTATTCTTGCTTGCCTCTTCCCTTTCCTCTCTCTCCCCCAGTCACAGAAGTCTCTCTCTCACAAATTTGTGTTGGACAGAAATGGATTTGAAATGGGCTAGGGAGCTCTGTGGAGAAGGCAATGGAACCCCACTGGAGTACTCTTGCCTCGAAAATCCCATGGACAGAGGAGCTTGGTAGGCTGTAGTCCATGAGGTCACTAAGAGTCGGACATGACTGAAGTGACTTAGCAGCAGCAGGGAGTTCTGTAGGGTCTCTTTTACGAAAATATAATCCCTTTTACTATGGGTTCTCCTTCATGAATTGAGCATCTCCTAAAGGTCCTAATACCATCATCTTTGGAAGTCAGTATTTCAACATATGAATTTGTGATAAGGAAAACATTTAGACTATAGCAAATATGTAAGAATTATAAATATATATGCACCAGCTTCAGAGCCCTTATGATATAAGGTAAAGATTGATAGATTTAAGGGGGAAAAGACAGCTGAAATGATAGTAGGAGATTTCATACTACACATTCATTATTGTATAGAAGAACAAGAAAGAAAATCAACGAAAAATTACAATCTGAAACAACACTATAATAAGCCATTTGGACAGAGTAGACACATATAAAGTGTGCCTTTATATGTATATATATATCTTTTAGGGTGCTAAAGTGCACCCTAAAAGAGCAAAGTGCACATTTTACTCAGGTACATATGAAAAATTCTCCAGAACAGACCATTATAATGATCTACACAAAAAAAAATGTAATACATTTTAAAGGATTAAAATTATTAAAGTAATATTTTCCAATGAAAAAGGAAATCAATAGCAAAAGAATACTAGAAAATAGACAAATATATTAACATAAATTTCAATAACCTATGGGCCAAAGAAGAAATCACAAACAAGTTAGAAAATATCCTAAGAAAAAATAAAAACAAAACCAACATATAACAAAAGTTGTAGAATGCAGCTAAAGTGTGCTAAGAGGAAAGTTTATAACTGTAAATGTCAAAAAAATAAAGATCTCAAATTAGTAGTCTAATTTTACACCTCATGAAACCAGAAAGGGAAGAAAATCCTGAACCCAAAATAGCAGAAGGAAGGAAATAATAAAGAACAGAGCAGAGATAAATAAATAGGTAATACAAAACAACAGAAAAAATTAATAAAACTAAGAGCTGACTCTTAAAAAAGATCAATAAAACTGATAAATCTTTAGTTGCACTGATTAACAAAGAGACAAGACTTAAATAACTGAAATCATAAAGGAAAGAGGAAACATTACAACCAATTTTATCAGAAAAATATTATGTATTATGAGTACTATGAATAATTGTATGCAAACAAATAATTAATGTGGATAAAATAGACAAATTTCTCAAAACAACAACCTACCAATACTGAGTCATGAAGAAATAGAAAAATCTGAACAGAACAATTACTAGTAAAGAAATTGAATCACTAATTAAAATCTCCTCCCTAAAAAAAAAAAAATGAAGTACCACATGACTTTACTAGTAAATTCTACCACATATTTAAAAAATAATCAGCATCAGTTCTCCTAACCTCTCTAAAAAAAAGGTGTCATTGTTTTTTCAAAAAGTTGAAAATCCAAATTCATTCTTTCAGGGCAGAATTATCCTGATTTTAAGCCAGACAAAAACATTACAAAAAGAGTAAACCACCAACCAATATCTCTGGTGAAAATTGATTCAAAAATCCTCAACAAAATACTAGCAAAGACAATTCAACAGCACATCAAAAGGAGTATATGTTATGACCAAGTGCAATTTATTCCTGGAATGCAATGATGTTTCAACAGATGAAAGTCGATCAATAAGATACACCACATTAATAAAGTGAGAGGGAAAAAAGTCATCTTAGTAGATGTAGAAAAACTATTTAGCAAAATTTAACACACTTTCATAATGAAAACAGTCTACTCAAGCTGCAAAGAGAAGAAAATAATGTCAACATAATAAAAGCTGTATATAAAAATATCACAGATAACAGAAAAAAGACTAAAGGCAATTTCTCTAAAATGAGGAATAAGACAAGGTTGTCCACTCTCATCATTATTATTTGACATAGTTTTAGAAGTACTAGGCACAAAAATCAGAGAAGAAAAAGAAATAGGAATCCAAAATGGAAAAGAATAAGTAAACTGTCACAGTTTGCAGATCACATTATACTATACAAAGAAAATCCTAAGAAGACCTACAGAAAACTACTAGGGCTTATCAATGAATTTAGAAAAGTTTCAGGATACAAAAATTAATTCACAGAAATCACTTGCATTTGTACACACTAACAACAAAAACATCAGAAAAAGAAATTAAGCAAATAATTCCATTAGCATCACAACAAAAAGAATAAAATATCTAGGTATAACCCTATCTAATGAGGCAAAATACCTGTAGTCAGAAAACTAAAAAATATTGATGAAAGAAATCAAAGATGATACAGATGGAGAGATATATATTGTTCTTTGATTAGAAGAATCAATATTGTGCAAATGACTATATTACCCAAAGCAATCTATAGATTCAATGCAATCCCTATCAAATTACCAATGGTACTTTTCATAGAAGTAAAACAAACAAAAAAAAATTGTTAAAACTTGTATGGTGACACCAAAGATCCTGAATTATCAAAGCAATCTTGAGAAAGAAAAATGGATCTGGAGGAATCAGGCTCTCTGACTTCAGGCTATAATACAAAGCAACAGTCATCTAAACAGTAGGGTACTGGCATAAAGATATAAATATTGATCAAAGGAATAGGGTAGAAAGCCTAGAAATGACCCCATTTGGTAAAAAATGACCCCAATATGGCCAATTGATTTATCACAAAGGAAACAAGACTATACAGTGGAGGAAAGACAGTATCTTCAATAAATGGTGCTGGGAAAACTGAACAGCTACAAATAAAAGAATAGAATTAAAATATCCTTTAACACCATACACAAAAATAAACTCAAAATGGACTAAAGACCTAAATGTAAGGCCAGATACTACAAAACTCTCAGAGGAAAACATAGGAAGTAAGTTCTTTGATATAAAAAGCAGCAATGTCTTTTTTGAATAACCTCCTAGAGTAAAGAAAAATAAACAAATGAGACCTAATTAAACTTAAAAGCTTTTGCACAGCAAAAAACAACAACAAACAAACAAACTATAAACAAGGTGAAAAGACAACCCTCAGAATGGGAGGAAATAACAGCAAATGAGCAATAGACAAAGGATTAATCCCCAAACTATACAAATAGCTCATGCCACTCAATACCAGAAGAACAAACACTCAAGTCAAAAAGTGAGCAGAAGACCTAAACACATATTTCTCCAAAGAAGACATACAGATGGCCAAAGAATACATTAAAAGATGCTCAACATCACTAATTATTAGAAAAATGTAAACCACAAACTACAATGAGGTATCACTTCACACCAATCAGAATGTCCATCAACAAAATATCTAGAAAATCTCCTCTACAAAATGCTGGAGAGGGTGTGGAGAAAAGAGAACCTTTTTGCACTATTGGCAGGAATGTCAATTGATATAGCCACTATGGTGAACATTATGGAGATTCCTTTAAAAACTAAAAATAGAACTACTATACGACCCAGCAATCCCATTACTGGGAATATACCTTGAAAAAAAAAAACATAATTCCAAAAGACACATGTACCCAATGTTCACTGCAGCACTATTTACAATAGGCAGGATGTTTTATTGTTCAGTTGCTCAGTCATGTCCTACTCTCTGTGACCCCATGGACTGCAGCATGTCAGACTCCTCTGTCTTTCATTATCTCCCAGAGTTTGCTCAGATTCATCCATTGAGTCAATGATGCCATTCAACCATCTCATTCTCTGTCACCCTCTTCTCCTTTTGCCCTCAATCTTTCCCAGCATCGGGGTCTTTTCCAGTGACTCAGCTCTTCACATCAGATGGCCAAAGTATTGGAGCTTCAGCTTCAGCATCAGGCCTTCCAATGAATATTCAGGATTGATTTCCTTTA
The DNA here is from genome assembly GCA_020976825.1 of Odocoileus hemionus. NCBI lineage: Eukaryota > Metazoa > Chordata > Mammalia > Artiodactyla > Cervidae > Odocoileus > Odocoileus hemionus. The sequence continues at coordinate 4,283 of JAJLRB010002427.1, read as the reverse complement.
GGATTGAGCAGTTTGATTTGGTTTGACTGGTTTGATCTGGTTTGACTGGATGTCCAAGGGACTCTCAAGAGTCTTCTCCAGAACCACAGCCAGGACATGGAAGTAACTTAAATGTATGGGTAAAGAAGATGTGGTGCATATATACAATGAAATATTACTTAGCCATAAAGGAACAAAATTAGGTTATTTATAGAGATGAGGATGGACCTTGAGTCTATCGTACAGAGTGAAGTAAGTCAGAAAGAGGAAAATAAATTTCATTTATTAACAGATACATATGGAATCTAAAAAGAATGTTACAGGTGAACTTATTTGTAGGGTAGGAATAAAAACTTAGTAGAGAACAGACATGCAGACAAAGAGGGGAGGGGAGGGTGGGATGAATTTAGAGATTAGAACTGACATATATACACTACCATGTGTAAAATAGGTAGCTACTGGGAACCTGCTGTATAGCACAAGGAGCTCAGCTTGGTGCTCTGTGATGGCCTAGATGGTTGGGTTGAGCGTGTGTGAGGGAAGTCCAAGTGTGAGGAGATATATGAATACATATAGCTGATTCACTTTGTTGTACAACAGAGACCAACACAACATTGTAAAGCAATTATACTCCAATTTTATAAAAAGGAATTATCATATGATTTAGCAATTCCACTTGTGGGTGCTTACCCCCAAAATTAAAAGCAGAATCTTGAAGAAATATAAAAATAGAAGCATCTTAAATATTCGTTGATTTGTTGTTGTTGTTCAGTTGCTTAGGGATGTCAAACTCTTTGCGACCCCATGGACTGCAGCATGCCAGTCTTCCCTGTCCTGTCCCTAACACCATTTCCTAGAGCTTGATTAAACTCATGTTCACTGAATCAGTGATTCCATCCAACTATTTTGTCCTCTTTCGTACACTTATCCTGCTGCCTTCAATCTTTCCCAGCATCAGGGTCTTTTCCAATGAGTCAGCTGTTCGTATCAGGAGGTCAAAGATTTGGAGCTTCAACCTCAGCATTGGTCCTTCCAGTGAATATTCAGGATTAATTTCCTTTAGGATTGACTGGTTTGATCTCCTTGCAGTTCAAGGGACTCTCAAGAGTCTTCTCCAATACCACAGTTCTAAAGCATCAATTCTTTGGCACTCAGTCTTCTTTATGAGCCAACTCTAACATCCATACATGACTACTGGAAAAGCCGTAGCTTTGAGTAGACGGACTTTTGTTGGCAAAGTAATGTTTCTGCTTTTTAATATGCTGTCTAGGTTGGTCATAGCTTTTCTTCCAAGGAGCAAGCATCTTTTAATTTCATGGCTGCAGTCATCATCTGCAGTGCTTTTGGAGCCCAAGAAAATAAAGTCTCTCATTCTTTCCATTGTTTCCCCATACTTGCCATGAAGTGATAGGACTGGATGCCATGATCTTAGTTTTTGAACGTTGAGCTTCAAGCCAACTTTTTCACTCTTCTCTTTCACTTTCATCAACAGGCTCTTTAGTTCCTCTTCACTTTCTGCCATTAGGGTGATGTTATCTGCATATTTGAAGTTATTGATATTTCTCCCGACAATCTTGATTCCAGCCTGAGTTTCATCCAACCCAGCATTTCACATACTGTACTCTGCATATAAGTTAAATAAGCAGAATGGCAATATACAGCCTTGATGTAGTCCTGTCCCAATTTTGAATCCATTCATTGTTCCATGTAAGGTTCTAACTGTTGCTTCTTGACCTGCATACAGATTTCTCAGGAGGCAGGTAAGGTGGTCTGGTATTCCCATCCCTTGAAGAATATTCCACAGTTTGTTGTGATCCACACAGTCAAAGGCTTTAGCATAGTCAATGAAGGAGAAGTAGATATTATTATGGAATTTCCTTGCTTTTTTGATGATCCAACAAATGTTGGCAATTTGTCTCTGGTTCCTCTGCCTTTTCTTAATCCAGCTTGTACATCTGGAATTTCTCAGTTCTTGCACTGTTGAAGTCTAACTTGAAGGATTTTGAACATTACCTTGCTAGCACGTGAAATGAATGCAATTGTGTAGTAGTTTGAACATTAGGTGAAGTATTTTTATAAAAATAAATATTTTATGGAAATAAAGGGACAACTATGTGCATATTTCTATTTTTTAAAAAAAGACAGTTTTGTCCTAAAACAGTAATACAGTTTTGGTCTCCAAATCTTTTGATGTTCTTCAAACATATGGACACTCTCAAAGAGTTTTTATGTGGGTTGTAACTATTGATGAGTAGTATATTCAAAATTGAAACTAAGAAGTGTTTTACTGTTTACTTACTGATTAAACTGAAGATAACAATGCTTAATGGTGAATACATTGCATAATGGTAATGTCTTACTAATATTATGAAACTATATCTGACTGTTTTGGTCTGAAATTGATCTTAAAATAAAGAGTCAGTTTTTTTTTTCAAAATATGAGACTAATGAAGGACAGAATTTGGTATCCAGCCTTGCATTTTGGTCTTTAATCCATTTTGAGTTTATTTTTGTATATGGTGTGAAAAAATATTATAATTTCTTTATTTTACATGCAGCTGTCCAGTTTTCCTAGCATCAATTATTGAAGATACTGTCTTCTCTATTGTGTGTACTGACATCCTTTGTTATAGATTAATTGGCCATAAGTGTGTGGGTTTATTTATAGACTTTCTATTCTATTCCATTGTTCTATGTGTCTGTTTCTGGGTGAGTACAATACTGCTTTGATTACTATAGCTTTATAGTATAATCTGAAGTCAGTGAGCATGATTCCTTCAGGTCTGTCCTTTCTCAAGATTGCTGTGACTATATGGCATCTTTTGAGTTTTCATACAATTTAAAAATGGTTTGTTCTAGTTCCATGAAAAATGCCATTGGTAACTTGGTAGGGATTGCACTGAATCTGTAGACTGCCTTGGGCAGCATGGTCAGTTTAATAAAACTGATTCTTCCAATTCAAGAACATAGTAAATCTTTTCATCTGTTTGTGTCATCCTCAGTCTCACTCATCAACATCTTATAGTTTTCAGAGTATAGGTCTTTTGCCTACTTAGATAAGTTTATTTACAGGAATTTTATTATTTTGGATGCCATGGCAAATGGGATTGCTTCCTTTATTTCTCTTTCTGACATTTCTTTGTTCATTTGTGGCAGTACAACAGATTTCTGTATAATAATTTTGTATCCTGCAACTGTACTGAATTCATTTGTGAGCTCTAAGGGACAGAATTTTGAGAGGGAACTTTATTTATCTTATAAATTTATAAGTTTATAATACTTGAAAAGTCAGTCAGGCAGTTCAGTCACTCAGTCTTGTATGACTCTTTTCGACCCCATGAACTGCAGCATGCCAGGCCTCCCTGTCCATCACCAACTCCCAGAGCTCACCCAAAAGCATGTCTATTGAGTCGGTGATGCCATTCAAACCATCTCATCCTCTGTCGTCCCCTTCTCCTCCGGCCCTCAATCTTTCCCAGGAGCAGAGTCTTTTCAAATGAGTCAGCTCTTCACATCAGGTGGCCAAAGTATTGGAGTTTCAACTTCAGCATCAGTCCTTCCAATGAACACCCGGAAACTGAACTCCTTTAGGATGGACTGGTTGTATCTCCTTGCAGTCCAAGGGACTCTCAAGAGTCTTCTACAACACAGTTCAAAAGCATCAATTCTTTGACACTCAGCTTTCTTTAGAGTCCAGCTCTCACATCCATACATGACCACTGGAAAAACCATAGCCTTGACTAGAAAGACCTTTGTTGGCAAAGTAACGTCTCTGCTTTTTAATATGCTGTCTAGGTTGGTCATAACTTTCCTTCCAAGGAGTAAGTGTCTTTTGATTTCATGGCTGCAATCATCATCTGCAGTGATTTTGGAGCCCAGAAAAATAAAGTCGGCCGCTGTTTCCACTGTTTCCTCATCTATTTGCCATGAAGTGATGGGACCGGATGCCATGATCTTAGTTTGCTGAATGTTGAGCTTTAAGCCAACTTTCTTTTTTCTTTTCCATTTATTTTTATTAGTTGGAGGCTAATTACTTTACAATATTGTAGTGGTTTTTGTCATACATTGACGTGAATCAGCCATGGATTTGCGTGTGTTCCCCATCCCGATCCCCCCTCCCACCTCCCTCTCCACCCGATTCCTCTGGGTCCTCCCAGTGCACCAGGCCCGAGCACTTGTCTCCTGTATCCAGCCTGGGTTGGTGATCTGTTTCACCCTAGATAATATACATGTTTCGATGCTGTTCTCTTGAAACATCCCACCCTCGCCTTCTCCCAGAGTCCAAAGTCTGTTCTGTACATCTG